>JAPYYM010001564.1:0-13323 GCA_028534135.1 Potos flavus
TCCCACCAACAGTGGAAGAGGGTTCCCCTTTCTCCACATCCTCTCCAACATTTGTTGTTTACTGTCTTGTTGATTCTGGCCATTCTAACTGGTGTAAGGTGGTATCTCAATGTGGTTTTGATTTGAATCTCCCTGATATGTTGATCTTTTATCTTATATCTTGTGATCTTGCTCACTTGTGTATTTAATAGTTCTCTTGGAGATTCATTAGGATTTTCTATGTATACAATAATGTCACTACAAATAGTGTTGGTTTCTCCTTTCCAATCTTTATGTCTTTTATTTTTTATACTGACCTTACTGCAATGGCTCAGACCTCCAGTACAATGTTGAAAAGAAATGGCAAGAATGGGCCTCCTTACTTTGTTCTCAATTTTAAGAGTAAAACAATAGGGCTTTTAAAATTGTACTTATTTATTTATTTATTTTATAGAGGCCCTTTATCAGTTTAACAAAGTAACCTTCAGGTTTGTTATTTCTTTTTAATGAATTAGTCTTGATTTTTTAAAAATGCTTTTTCCAAATCTATTAAGATGATCATATGGCTTTTATCCTTTATTCTGTTTATATGGTGAATTACAACAATTTATTTCTTTTTTTTTAAGTTTTTATTTAAATTCCAGTTCATTAACATACAGTGTAATATTAGTTTCAGGTGTACAATTTAGTGATTCAACACTTCTGTATAACACCTGGTGCTCATCACCAGTGCCCTCTTTAATCCCCATCACCTATTTAATCCATCCGCCACCCACCTCCCCTCTGGTAATCATCAGTTTGTTCTCTGTAGTTAAGAGTCAGCTTCTTGGTTTGCCTCTCTCTTTTTATTCTCCTATGATAGTTTATTTTACAATTTATTTTCAAATGTTAATACAACCTTGCATACCCAGAATAAATCCCACTTGGATATAATGCATTATCCTTTATATATATTGCTGGATCTACTTTGGTAATATTTTGTTAAATATGTTTGTATCTTTGTTGATAAGGGATGTTCTGTAGCTTTCTCTTCTTGCAGTCTCTTAGTCTGGTTTTAATATCACGATAATGCTGGCCTAAATATTACTTGAGAAGTGTTCTCTCTTCTAATTTCTAAAAGAGTTTGTGTAAGGTTGATATTATTTCTTCCTTAAATATTTCATAGAATTCATCAGTGAAACCATCTGGTCCTGTAGTATTTTATCTTTTTAAATGTATTTTCCTTTTTAAAATTTTTTATTTATTTAACTTTTTTATAAACATATACTGTATTATTAGTTTCAGAGGTGGAGTTCAGTGATTCATCAGTTACATACAACACCCAGTGCTCATTACTTCAAGTGTCCTCCTAATGCCCATCACTCAGTTACCCCTTCCCCGCTTCCCCCCCAACTATCTTCCCTCTAGTAATCTGTTTGTTTCCTATAGTAAAAAGTATCTTATGGTTTGCCTCCTTTTGTTTTCATTTTATTTTATTTTTCCTTCCCCTACCCTATGTTCATCTGTTTTGTTTCTTAAATTCCACATATGAGCAAAATCATATGGTGTTTTTCTTTCTTTGACTGACTTATTTCACTTAGCATAATACCCTCCAGTACCATCCACATCTTTGCAAAGGGCAAGATTTCATTCTTTTTAATGGCTGAGTAATATTCCATTATATATATACACCACAACTTCTTTATCCATTCATCTTTCAGTGGACATCTGGGCTCTTTCCATATTTTGGCTATTGTGGACATTGCTGCTTATAAACATTGGGGTATATGTGCCCTTTTGAATCATTGTTTGTATCCTTTGGATAAATACCTAATAGTGCAATGGCTGAGTCATAGGGTAGCTCTATTTTTAACTTCTTGAGGAACTTCCATACTGTTTTCCAGACTGGCTGCACCAGTTTGCATTCTCACCAATGGTGTAAGAGTGTTCCCCTTTTTCCACATCCTCACCAACATCTGTCATTTCCTGACTTGTTAATTTTAGCCATTCTGACTGGTGTGAAGTGGTAACTCATTATAGTTTTGATTTATATTTCCCTGATGCCCAGTGATGTTGAACATTTTTTTCATAGCCATTTGTATGTCTTCTTTGTACAAATATCTGTTCATGTCTTCTGCCCATTTCTTAACTGGATTTTTTGCTTTTTGGGTGTTGAGTCTGAGAAATTCTTTATAGATTTTGGATACTAGCCCTTTATCTGATAAGACATTTTCAAATATCTTCTCCCATTCCATTGGTTGCCTTTTAGTTTTGTTGACTGTTTCCTTTGCTGTGCAAAAGCTTTTTATCTTGACAAAGTCCCAATAGTTCATTTTTGCTTTTGTTGAGACATGTCTAGGAAGAAGCTGCTGTGGTCAAGGTCAAAGAGGTTGCTGCCTGTGTTCTCCTCTAGAAGTATTTTAAATTCAATGTCTTTATAAAATATAAACTTATTCAGATTTTCTATTTTTTAGTCAATTTCAACATTTGATTTTTCAAGGAATTTGTCAATTTCATCTAGGCCGTAAAGTCTTTTGGCATAAAATTATTCATAATATTTCCCTACTATTTTTTCATACATGTAGGATCTGCAGTGACATTCCCTCTTTCGTTCCTGCTAGTCCTAATTTGTTTCTTCTCCCTTTTTTCCTTATCCTATTAGTTAAGGTTTATGAATCTTTTCAAATAACCAGCTCTTGATCTTACTGATTTTCTCAATTGTTTTTCTGATTTTAATTTCATTGATTCCCCTTCTCTATTTGTTCTATTTCTAGTAATTGAGGTAGAAGCTTAGATTGTTGATTTGAATACCTTTCTTCTAATATAATGAACATATTAAGTTATTTATATTATTAAAACATAAATTTCCCTAAAGCTGCTTTAGCTACAACAACAAATTTTGGTATGCCATGTTTTCGTTTTCATTTAGTTGAAAGGTTTCTAATTTAACTCATGATTTCTTCTTTCACCCGTGTGTTATGTACAAATATCTTTTTTTTTTTACAAATATCTTTTTAATTCCAAACATTCAGGAATCTTTGAGATATCTTATAGTTATGGATTCCTAATTTAATTCCTGTGCATCATTATTTGCATGATTTCACTCTTTCTAAAGTTACTGAAACTAGTTTGTGGTCCAAAATATGGCTATTTTGATAAATGTTCCATGTACTATTTTATGTGATATAGCTACTCCAGCTTCTTTTGTATATTTTGTATATTGTATACTGCTTGTCACATATTTCCTTTTAACTGATCTGTGTCTTTATAATAAAGTGAGACTCATAAACAACATACAGTTGTGTCTTGGTTTTACATCCAAGAGAGGAAAAGAGAAAATGATTCTTTCCTTTTTTTTCTTTTTCTTCTTCTTCTTTTTCTTTTTCTCTTTTTGTAATATAGAAACACCTATTTGAAAGTCAAAGTAAGTGAAGTCAAATGAGTATATTTTCTAAGATGAGTCAACACTGCCTGACCCAGCAGGATTTGAAAAGTTGCAGTAGGAAATAAGGAAGAATTAAAAGTATTTCTGGGCATTTTGACATTGAATGAATAATGCATGACTTTTAAGCAGTATATAATACAAATTAAAAATTTTGAGTCGGCAGCTCAGGTACACTTTATAATAGGATTGTAATAGAAAATGAAGACTAGGTCCAAGTCATAGACATGGTTGAAATATGTATATCTCTCAGTTTTATGCTTCAGTATAATGGAGTAAAGACAGTGATTTATAATGAAAAAGAATTTGGAACAGTCATACTTGTCAGTGGAATAGATTGTAGTACATTGATATGTATTATTTTTTTCCAGCAGTTTTATAATATTCCAGGTAGGGAGGGCACAATAATTAACAATACAATCATTATCCCTGCCCTCATAAAGTTTATATTTTAGTAAAAGAAAGAAATAAATATGTAATTATATAATTACATGGAATTGAGCAATTCCATGTAATTACTTACATGGAATTGAGCAATTCCATGTAATTACTAGTAGTGAGAGCACTGAATGCTAAAGAAGTGTATAATGAAGGGCATAATCTAGTGTTCAGGGGACCAGAACCAAAGTGGATAGTTAAGACATCTAAAGAATGAGGTTTCACTTACTTGTGGAGAATAAGGAATAACATGGAGGACATTAGGAGAGGGAAAGGAAAAGTGAACTGGGGTAAATTGGAGGGGGAGACGAAGCATGAGAGACTGTGGACTCTGAGAAAGAAACTGAGGGTTTTGGAGGGGAGGGAAGGTGGGAGGATGGGTGAGCCTGGTGGTGGGTATTAAGGAGGGCATGTATTGCATGGAGCACTGGGTGTGGGGCATAAACAATGAAACTTGGAACACTGAAAAAATAAAAGAAAATTTAAAAAAGAACGAATGAGGAGTAAGCTTTGTGAAGGGGATTGGTTTGATAGACTAAGATAGATACAGGCAAATGCCTGAGGCAGGAGATAACTTGGTATGTTTAAGAAAATGAAAGAAGGCTAGTATACCTGGAATAAAGTCAGGGGAAGAAAGTAGGATATGAGATAGGAGAGAAGTAGGCAGTGACCTGGCAATATTAACTTTGATTTCGTAATTAGGGAGCTGCAAAAAGCAATGGAAATCAAGGCAATGATATAATCAAATTTGCGTTTAAAAATTTTTTACTCTTTGCTATGTGGAGAAAATATTGGAGTGGAAACAAAAGATTTTTTATAATATTTTATTTATTTGAGAGAGAGAGCGAGCGAGAGAGAGAGAGAGCAAGCACCCACAGAAGCAGGAGGAGCAGTGGAGGGCGAGGGAGAAGCAGGGAGCCCGATGCAGGGCTCGGTCCTAGGACCCTGGAATCATGACCTGAGCAGAAGGCAGACACCTAACCAACTGAGACACCCAGGCACCCCGAAACAAAAGATTTTATGAGGAAGTTAGCTAAGAAGATATTGAAACACTATAATCAGGCATTGTTAACAGCTTTGTGGTAAGTTATGGTTGTAGAGATGTAAAAAAGCTAATCAATCGGAGAGATTTTAAGAAAGTAGAATCAACTGGAAATTTTGATTCATTGTATGTATGTTGAAAGAGAAGATTAGATTGATTCATAAGCTTATGGCTTGAGTAGTTGAGTGGACAGTATTAGCATATTTGAGTCTAAGACCCCAGAAGATGAGCAGTTTTGAGGGAAAAAAAGATAATTAGTTCAATATTGAGCATACTGAGCTTGAGGTAACTAAGATATATGCAGATATAGAGTATGCAGTTAGATATAGTTTTGAGTTTGAAAAATAGTGGATGCTGGAGATACAATTGTGGGATTCATCAGCATATTGATGGTGGGTGGTCATAAGAATGGATAACAGACATTTTCTGTTTTTCTGAGAGGTAAAGGGTATAGAATTGAAAAGCAAAGGGCCCTGGAAGAGTCCTGAATATCCAACACTGAAGGGCCATGTTGAGGAGAAGGGCCTAGAAAAAGAGACTAGGAAGTAGCCATATAAATAGGAGGGAAACCAGGAAAATATAGCTTAATGGAAGCCAAGGTATAAAAGAACTTCAGGGAAAGAAGAGTCAATTGTGTTGAAAGCTATTGATAGATCTGATAAAATGAAAATGCATGTTTAATTTTCATATATACATTCTATGTGGATGTAACTAGCAAATAAGGTATTGTTGTAGAATGCAAAGAACATATTTGTGGTTTTTTTTTCTTAAGATTTTATTTATTTATTTGACAGACAGAAAGAGATCACAAGCAGGCAGAGGGAGGGGGGAAGCAGGCTCCCCGCTGAGCAGAGAGCCCGATGCGGGGCTCGATCCCAGGACTCTGAGATCATGACCTGAGCCAAAGGCAGAGGCTTAGCCCACTGAGCCACTCAGGCGCCCCAGAACATGATATTTAATTGAGACAAACCTGGTTTTAAATCTTCAGAAAAGTAATGTCAGCAACGTGGTGGAATAGGAGTTTTAGCCCTCATCCCCCACAAAGAAACAGATTTTGACCACCACCCATGGATGAGAATACCTTTGTAGATGTACAGAAATCCACAGAGAGGTTCTAGCAGCTCACTGGAGCTAAAAAGTGTGAGAATAGACTCATTGAAGAGGTTAAGAAGAACAGTTTCACTTTACCTGTGCCACCCCTCCCCAAAGGCAGCACAGCTCAGTGCCAAGAGAGATCCCCTCAGCCTGTGATTTCTCCCATGGGGGAAAGTGAGTCTCTGACTTCCTTACCTGCTCCATTCTCATCCTATCCATAACACTCAGGACATTGGCATAGCTGAGTACTCAGGGGGCAGCAAGGAGCAGGAAAAGGGGTGGGGACTCAGAATAACTGGAGGGTTGAAGTCAACAAAGAGTCATGGATTCTACCACTCACCTCGCATAATCTGCCAAGAGGCCCACTTGTAAACCTGCAGGCACTCCCAGTTATTCCACAAGTGACCCCTAGATCTCCATGCATCCCTCACCCCTTTAGAGCTGGTAGCCTCCCCCCCCCCCCCGCTCCCACAAAATACACATGCAAGCCTCTATAGATTGTGTGCAAGCACATAGAGGTGGCTCAACTCTGCTGGGTTGGGGGAAGGCACATAACAATGAATGCTTCAGGGCACTGCCTAGGGAAAATAAATGGGAGGCTCTCAGCACATGGCCTGGCTTCGTAGGATTGAGAAAGTGCATATAAACCTAAAACTGCCCTCCAAGAGGGAACAAGAGGAGTGGAGTGGGTACATCCATAGGAAAGGTCTGAGAGACGCCCAGAGTGCCTAGCTAGGCTGACTGGTGAAGGTCTTTCTCTCTCAGAGTCACTCAGTAAAGACCAGAAGAGGTGATTGCTTTAAATGCAAAGATGGCAATGCAAGAATTTAAGGAATATGAAAAATCAAGGAAACATAACACTATTAAAGGAGTGTAATAATTTCCCAGTAATCAACCCCCCCAAATGGAGATCTGTAGTTTAACAAATAATTCAAAATAATTGTTTTAAGGAAAGTCAAAGCTACAAGAAAACAGGCAATGCAATTAAATCTGGAAAACAATTCATGAACAAAAGAATTTCAACAAAGAAAATGAAATCATTCAAAAAGAACCAAATAAATTCTGGAGCTGAAGAATATGATGAAAGAAATGAAAGATGCAATAGAGCTTCAACAGCAGACTTGCGAAATGGAAGAAAAAATTTGTGAACTTAGATCACTTGAAATTAACCAATCAAGGGGATAAAAGAATGAAGAAGAGTGAAGGAAGCCTATTGGTTTTATAGGGCACTATCAAATGAATTAATATATGCATTATGTGACTCAGAAAAGAGGAGAGAAAAGAGCAGAAGCTTTATTTAAAGAAATAATGGCAGAAAACTTCCCAAATTATGGGAGGAACATGGACATCCAGATGCATGAAACTCAAATAGTCAAATAGGATCAACCCAAAGATTAAGCTGAGACACATAATAATCAAATTCTCAAAACTCAAAGAGAAAAAAATTTAAAAGCAATGAAGGGAAAGCAACTCATCACATACAAAAGAAACCCCAATAGGCTATCAGTGGATAGCTCAGCAGAGACCTTACAGACCAGGAAAGGGTGAGATGATACATTCATAGTGCTGAAAGAAAAAAAAAGAATTTGCCAAACAAGAAATAGATAGATAAAAACTTTCTCAGAAAAACAAAAATTGAAGGAGTTTTTCACCACCAGACCTGCCTTACAAGAAATGCTAAGGGGAGTTCCTTCAGTTGGAATGAATGGATGCTAATTAATAATATGAAAACACAAAAAATCATAATTCAATGGTAAGGGTAAGTATACAGTCAAATCAGAATACTCTAAGACTATAATGGTGGTGCTTAAATGACTTTTAACTCTAGCATAACAGTTAAAAGACAAAGGTATTAAAAATAACTAGAGCTACAATAATTTGAAAATGAACACATATTACAAAAAGATATAAACTTTGGGGTCCCTGGGTGGCTCAGTGGGTTAAGCCTCTGCCTTCGGCTCAGGTCATGATCTCAGGGTCCTGGGATCGAGCCCCGCATCGGGCTCTCTGCTCAGCAGGGAGCCTGCTTCCCCCCCCCCCCGCCTACTTGTGATCTCTCTCTCTCTCTCTCTGTCAAATAAATGAATAAAATAAAAAAAAAAGATATAAACTGTGACATCAGTAACATAAAATGTGAGGTAGAAGTAAAAGTATAGACTTTTTGTATGCAATCGAAGTTTTTATCAGCTTAAAACAGACTAGAAGACATTTTATGTAATCCTAATACCACAAGGAAAACACTTGTAGTAGACGCACAAGAGATAGAGAAAGGAATCAAAGCATAACACTACAAAAAAGCAATTAAATCACAAAGGAAGACAGAAAGAGAGGAAGAAAAGAAAAAAGGGAAATATAAAACCATCATAAGACAATTAAAATGGCAAAAGTAAGTCCTGACTTATTAATAACTACTTTAAATCTAAATTGATTACTTCTGGGGCAGAGGTCACTGGCAGCCTTGACTTGGCCTGGGCTTTGGTCTGTGAAGCATGTTTGGAGTTGATGAGGCCCTTCTTCTAGGCAGTGAGCAGCAAAAAGGTCCATTCCACCAACTTCAACTGCTTGGTGATTGTGTGGATGTTCTGTTCAGAGTAGGCATTGCCTGATTATTTACAGTGACCACCTCATGGCTCAGGAAATGCTCATTGCCTTGCCTCTTACATCCAGGCCAGGGTTGCAGCAGGAGCAGGGACAAGCCAGGTTGCTGGTACCAGGCACTGGCGGTGCGGAAGAGACCAGCAAGCAGATTTTAGCTTGGGATTGCTAGGACACTTCCCTAGGTCCACAGAGCAAAGAAAATAAAAAGACAGAGAGAGCAAGAAAGCGAGCAAGTGTGAGCCAGAGCATTTCTGGGACAAGACATGTTCAGAGAGGGGTCTGGACAAACTTGAATTTATTTCACTTTTTTACTATCACTCCCTGCTGAACTTGTTTGAATTTGGCTTCTCCCACCATTTGCTCAAGGTACCTCTTACTCTTATTAACCAAATCCAATGCTTTTTCTCAGTCATCCTTCTATCTCAGTAGCATCTGCCACTTTTAATTCACTCCCTTGTAGAACTTCTCTTCTTCTTGGTTTTTTTTTCTTTTCTTAACCATGAAAGTGTACTACTCTAATCCTTCATTTTCTTCTCTATTTCTGGGGTATCTCATTATCATAACTTGAACTACTCTCTTGGGTTAAATCCTACATTTCTGTTTGGCTTTAATTTAAATTACTGTGCTACAGTCAGATTACCTACTCCCAATTTCCTCCAAATCCCACCAACATTCTTTGCCCAAAATAGAATTGATAATCTTACATGCACATATACTTGCCTCTCGCCCTGACTTCCCCATTCCTTTTAAAGGCACTTCATTTGCTCAGCCGCCTAGGCTGGAAACCACAGCATTATCTCTGGTTCTGCCCGCTCCCTTTCCCTGCATCTCCAATCAGTAAGTTCAGAATATTCTGTCTTAAACAAAAGCTTCTGAAATGTTCTCTCTATTCCCATTCACTGTATTGTTGTATTCTCCCACCCAGTCTCCCTCTCTCTGATCATTTTTGCTGCTGTTTAATTGTATCTTTCAAAGCACATCACTGGTTTTATGTATCTCTACTACTTGTGTCACACTGTGCCTAATGTGTTTTTCATACTGGGTTACCACCAATTTAGTGTGGATCATGAAATCAATTTAGGGGATTAAATCAGCCTTTAAAAAACAAAGTAAAATAGAATAAAAAGTATCAGAGTGCATGGCACAGTGAATGGGAAGTATTCTCTTAAGAAATTTAAGTTTTCAGCATATAATCATGAATATACATATAAAATATAAAGCATGTGTGTGTGTGTGTATACTTGGTTGCAATATAGAATTACTTCTTACCACAGGTTGAAGGAAAAAATGGTTGATGGCTACTGGTTTAGAGAACTTCGAAATACTCAGCCAGGCAATCAGTGATCTCTAGACACTGGTCATTGTGTACTTTGCCAAACAAATACATTTTCCATGACTTTGCTACCGCATTACTGTACTTCTCGCTTAAAAGGGTGCTATCTTCAAGAGCTGGTTTTCCCTCCTCCCCCTTTAAAAAAGAAACTACCAACCAACTAACAAACAAACAAAACCCTACCAGGAGGCAGTGTAGTGTAGTAAAGAGCCAGAATTTCTGGGATTGAAATCCTAGCTTTGCCTGTAAGTAGCTCTGTGACTGTGGAAAAATTACTTAGTCTCTCAGTGCCTGTTTCCTCATTTATAAAATAAGTATGATAGTACCCATCCCCTAGGACTGTTGAGAGGATTAAATGAGTTGATATCGGTAAAGTGTGTAGGAGCATAGTAAGTGTTATCTAAGAGGCCTTATGCTATAGCTGAAAGGATACTGACAGCCTAGATTTGAGTTCCCCAGCTGCATGCTTAGCCAGCTGTTATTTCTGGTCAGACTGTACTGCTCTCCTCATCTGTAAAAATGAGGATGGTTCAAACATTGCTGCAAAAACAGACTGAATGCTGGCACTGTGAACTGGAGGTTTGGGCTGTTTTCTCTGTGTCCCCAGCACTTTGCATAGTGCCTGATACACAGTGTGCAATAAACATTTGTTGAATTTACAAATTTAAAAATCTAAATTGATTAAATTTTTCCAATCAAGAGACAGAGTGCCTGAAAGGATTTTTAAAAACCCACATGATCTAACGACAAGAGACTCACTTCAACTTCAACACACATAGGCTGAAAGTGAAAAGATGGAAAAAGATACTCCATGAAAATAAATGAAAGAGAGTAGAGGTGGCTATACTCCTATCAGGAAAATAAACTTTAGGTCAAAACCTGTCAGAAGAGACAAAGAAAGTCATTATATGATGATAAAGGGGTAAATTCATCAAGAGGATATAGCAATTGTAAATATATAAGTATCCAACACTGGAGCACCTAAATATGTAAGAAAATATTAATAGAAATGGGGAAATAGTAGCAATAAAATAACAGTAGGAGACTTCAAGGAGACTTCACTTTGAACAATAGATAGATCATCCAGATAGAAAATCGATAAGGACACAGAACACTTGAATAACACTATAGACCAAATGGATCTAACAAATATATACAAAACATTCCATCCCTGGCAGAATAAATATTCTTCTTAAGTGTACATGGAACATTGTCCAGAATAGATATGTTGGGCCACAAAACAAGTTTTAATAAAGTTAAGCAGATTAAAATCATATCAGTACCTTTCCAACTATAATGATATGAAACTATAAATCAATAATGAGAGGAAAACTGAAAATTCACAAATATGTAGAAATTAAACTACACATTCCTAAACGACCAATGGATCAAAGAATTTAAGTGGGAAATCAAAAAAATATCTTGATACAAATGAAAATGGAAACACAAGATACCAAACTTATGGGATGCAACTACAGCAGTTCTAAGAAAGAAGTTTACAGTGATAAGTGCCTATATTAAGAAAAAAAAAAACTCAAATAAATGACCTAATTTACTCCTCAAGGCGCCAGAAAAAGAACAAACTAAGCCCAAAGTTAGCAGAAGGAAGGAAATAATAAAGATTAGAGCAGAAATAGATGAAATAGATTAGGAAACAATAAAAATAATCAATAAAACTAGGAGTTGTTTTTTGAAAAGATAAACAAAATTGGTAAGGCTTTAGCCAGACTACCAAGAACACAAGAGTAAGATTCAAATAAATAGAATTATAAATGAAAGAGTAGACATTACAATTGATACTACAGAAATACAAAGGATCATATTGGACTACCATGAACAATTACAGGCCAACACATTTGATAACCTAGAATAAATGGATAAATTCCTAGGAACATACAACCTACCAAGACTGAGTCATGAAGAAATAGAAAATCTGAATAGACCAATAATGAACAAGGAGATTGAATTAGTAATCAAAATCTCCCAACAAATAAAGTCTAAGATTAGATGGCTTTTACTGGTATATTCTACCAAACGTTCAGGAAGAATTAACACCAATCTTTCTCAATCTCTTCCAAAAAAATTGAAGAGGATGGAACATGGCCAAACTCATTTTATGAGGCCAGCATTACTCTAATATCAAAGCCAGACAACGACACTACGAGAAAAGAAACTTACAAGCCAATATCCCTGATGAACGTAGATGCAAAAATCCTCAAAAATTCTAGCAAAATGAATTCAATAAAATATTTAAAAGATCCTATACCATGATCAAGTGGGATTGATCCCTATCATGCAAGATGGTTCAACATATGCAAATCAATAAATGCAATACAGCACAGTAACAGAATGGAGAGTACATATTATATGACCGTCTCGATAGATATAGAAAAAAGCATTTGACAAAATTAAACATCCTTTCACAATAAAAGCTCTCAATAAATTAAGTATCAAAGGAGTGTATATTGGGGGAGGTCACTGAGAGGGTGTGATCACTGGTTGACCCATGAGCTGGATCCCAGCAATCGAAGGGTCCTTATCCCCTCCCCGGTCCTTTGAATGTGCATTGTGCTTGCCTTCCTTGCTCCCAGAAGCTGTCCTAAAGACACAGCCTCGAGATAGTGATATGATATTGAGACTTACTGGACAGTAGATTTGACTGAACCCAGTTAAGGCATCTATATAAAATTTTAAGATATGGCAGGTGGGTGAGGAGATCTACTCATCTTCAGACAAGCTTCATATGTAATTTCCCTTGCTTACTAAATCTTCCACATACCAATCTGGAGTGGTCTGCCTCTTTCTTTGGTCTCTCCCTGCCCCCTGCATATAGGGGCTGGTTTCAGATTATACCCAAGAAGTTCCTGAGGTTGTGAACCAACAGTGTACTCCAACATAATAAAGAGTGTATATGACAAGCCCATAACTAATATCATGGTCAACAGTAAAATAGTCGAAAGCTGAATGCTTTTCCTCTAAGATCAGGAAGAAGACAAGGATGCCCACTCTCACCACTTCAATTCAACATAGTATTGGAAGACTTCGCCAGAGCAATTAGGCAAGAAAAAGAAATGGAAGGCATCCAAATAAGGTAGAAGTAAAAATATACTTTTTTGTAGATGACATGATTTTATATAGAGAAAACCCACAGATACCACCTGAAGAACTAAACAATGAATTCAGTAAAGTTTCAGGATACAACATTGACATGAAAATCAGTTGCATTTCTATACACAACCAATTATCCTAAAAGGAAATTAAGAGGCAGATCCAGTACAAAGAAGGGCCACATGGACCCCAATGTTCATAGCAGCAATGGCCACAATCGCCAAACTGTGGAAAGAGCCAAGATGCCCTTCAACAGATGAATGGATCAAGAAGATATGGTCCATATATACAATGGAATATTATGCCTCC
>JAPYYM010001565.1:0-13322 GCA_028534135.1 Potos flavus
TCTCTCTCTCTCTCTGTCAAATAAATAAATAAAATCTTTAAAAAAAAAAGGAAAAAAAAAGAAAAGACATTGGTAAGTACAAAGAAGAGAGTAAAATGGGGATTAAAGAAAAATATTTTGAGTTTTTTAGGTAATAGAGTTGAGAGATTTGCTGCCCAAATACAGTAGCCACCTGCCACATATGGCTCTTTAAATTTAAGTTAATTAAAGTTACATAAAATTAAAAATTCAAATGCCTGATCACACTATCAACTTTTAAGTCTGAATAGCTACATGTGGTTAATAGCTACACTATTGTAGGACACATACTGTAAGTTATTTTCATCATCACAGAATGTTCTATGGGACCGTGATAGTCTAGAGATCTCAGTGATTTATCCTTTATATAGATAACAGATGAGATAAAATAACTCCCATGTTTCCATCTTGGGCAAATAGAATATTATGATAGGTTGTATTATTCTTACAAATATTCAATTTTGCCTTCCTCTCTGTTAATGTAGGGCTTGGCCCTGTAAATTGCTTTGGTCATGTGAATAGGAGTGCATTTGACATGTGTCATGTCTAAACAGAGGCTTTAAATAAAAACCATGCATGAGTTCACAGTTTATCTCCACTCTTTGAGCTTATCTTTTGACATAAAAATTGGCTTGTCTCAAATGAGAACTGTTCCTTATTATGAGTCCTGGAATGAAATGGCAGGTGAAGTAAAACAAACAAGCTGAGGCAGAGCTGCACTTCAGAGGATGACCTGGAAGCAACCTGTAACCCTCGCACAACATGAGAAATGAACATCTGTTGCTGTGAGTCACTGAAATTTAGATTATTTGATTCCTCTGGCGAATCTAATCAATTCTGTTGGTTCATAAACTGGCCCCTGTACACAGCAGGCAGGGAAAGACCCAAAAGAGAGGTGGACTATTCCAGATTGGTAGGTGGCATGTTTAATGCGCAAGAGAACTTAGAGACAAAGCTTGCCTGGGGTGGCCACAAAATGCATAGATCTCTGTACCCACCTGCCAGAAGCTTAAACATTTAGATAAAGGTCTTAACTGGGTTCAGTCACGTATACTGTCTAAGATATTCTCAACAACACCTTCCTCTCTCAAGGCCGTGTCCTTTGAATAACGCCCACTGTAGGAATGATAGGAAGAATGTACATTTCAAAGACAGAGGCAGAGGTGAGAGGCCTCTTATTGTCCAGGTCCAACTGGTGGGTCAGCCAGTGGTCACATCCTCTCAATGATGTCCTCTAACAAATACCAAAGAGATTCAGAGAACAAGGAAATGTTGGAGTACAAATGAAAGTTTAATATACTGAGCTTGAGCTGCCAGTAATACGGCCTAATAAAGATACCAGGGAAGATGTCCAATAGATACTGGGTTCTGGAGCTCAGGAGAAAAATTGAGGCAGGCGATATCAGATTTGAGCATAAACTGCCTAGAGATGATCATTGCAACTTGGGAATGAATGCATTATCCACGTAGAATTCATAGTATAAACAAGAGTTTTGAAAATAAAATGACATTATAGTAGATTATAAACCTCCAAATACGTTTTCACCTTTTGATAGATAAAAGTTGATAATAATTGCCTTCTGGAAAAATACTTCACTCTCCAACATGGATTGACTAGGTTTAGCTTTATCCAAAGGCCCCAAGATGGGCTTTTTCTGGCTACATCAAAGTATCCTTTTGCCTTATACACAACGATCATTACCCTTCATAATCAATGAGAGATGTGAGAAAGTATTTGTGAGGCTTCTAGGAAATAGAAGTCTTTCCATATGAGCAAGAATAGATACTTTTCCCTTGGATGGTATAGTATGTCTATGTGAGGTATATGACTCTTGAACAGATTTCCTGAGGATCCTAGAGTAAGAGTGCCCTATGTGGAGCCTAAAAAAAGAAACTAACATCATGATGGAAAAGTGTGAAGGATGAAGGCACACAAGAAAGATATAATCAGGTGCTCAAGGGCATTATTTGAGCACTTTATAAAGGCTTACCCTAAATAGCCCTATTACTTGACTTTTTGGTTATGGGATACAATATATTTATTCCAGCGATTAAGTCCATTTGATTTGAGTTTTCTATATCTTGCAAGAGAGTCCTAGCTGGTATACATAAAACCCACAAATATTTAATTAGTGACCAGAAGAAGAGACATTTAATTAAGCCTTGAAATGACATGCTATAGAGAACAGAACTGTGTCATGGAAGAGTGCTTCAAGTAAAGAAAGAGATTTAATCATTCAGAAGCTACTGGAAGATACAATAAAAACTGTAACATTTTTAACCAAACTTTTTTCTTTTGAGAGAGAGAGAGCAAGAGAGAGAGAGCAGGGGGAGGGGCAGAGGGAGAGAGAGAGAAAAAATCCTAAGCAGGCTCCATGCTCAGCAGGGAGTCCGACCTGGGGCTCAATCTCATGACCCTGAGATCATCCCCAGAGCTAAAATCAAGAGTCAGATGCTTAATGGACTGAGCCACCCAGGCATCCCAACATTTTTAAACATTTTTATTGAATTTAGTAAGAAGAACATATTGTGGGATAAAGCATGCTGTGAACTGAATGTTTGTATCCTTCCCCCCACAAATTCATATATTGAAAGCTTAATGCCTGATGAGATAGTAACTGGAGATAGGACATTTGAGAAGTGATTAGATCACGAGGCTAGAGCCCTCATGATGACATTAATATCCTTGTAAGAAGAGGCACAGAAACCTGCTCTCTCCTTCTCTCCTAAACCTATCATGTGAAGGTATGAAAAGACAGTCATCTGAAAACCGGAAAAAAGGCCTTCACTAAGAATCTAACTTCCAGCCTCCAGAACTGTGAAACATAAGCCTGTTGTTTAAGCCATCCTGTCCATGATATTTCTCTTGTAGCAATTCCAACTAAGACAAAGCAAAATGCTTTATTCACTTGTATGAATAAATTATATGGCAGAAATAAAATTGAGATTTCCATACTTTGGGGAATGACTGAATTTTGAGTATGAATGAAGTAGATATGAATGAAGTAGAGTAAAAGTAGACAAGATTCACAAAAAGATTTGGCTATATAGGGGGAAAACAAGTACAATATTTGGTGAAATAGTATATGAATATGAGGCAAGCTCTTTACGTTTAAGCTTTTTTAAAATTTGTGTTTGTAAGTTTTCATACATATGATCATTTTTAAAATATGTTGTAAACAGGTCAATACAGAGAACTGGAAAATTAAAAAAATATATGAGAGAGTTGGGATAACAAAATGGATCACTATCATTAGGAAGGTAGGAAAGGAGAGGAGACAAAGCCTTATATTAAGACAAAGTTTTATTCTTTAAAAAAAAAAAATATATTTATTTATTTCAGTGAGAGAGAGAGAGAGAAAGCAGAGAGAAAACAGACTCTACACTGAGCACCAAGCCAGACCTGGGGCTCAGTCTCCCAACCCTGAGATCAGATCTGAGCTGAATCCAAGAGTCAGACACTCAACTGATTGTGTCACCCAGGCACCCTGACAAAGCCTTATTCTTTTTTTTTTTTTTAAGATTTTATTTATTTGACAGAGAGTGATCGAGAGAGACAGCACGTGCAGGGGGAGCAGCAAGCAGAGAGAGAAGGAAAAGCAGGCTCCCCACTGAGCAGGGAGCCTGACTCGGAGCTGGATCCCAGGACCCTGGCATCATGACCTGAGCCGAAGGCAGAGGCTTTAACCCACTGAGCCACCCCGGAGCCTCACAAAGCCTTACTCTAAATGTGGCACTAAGAAGTTAAAGTATTTTTATTTGATTATTTCTATTTTCTTTTTGAAGTACTGAAACAAGAACTCCACTAAGAGTAAGTGAAGAGGTGTTTGACTATGTGTTTGAAAAGAGTGATAATGGGGCACCTGGGTGGCTCAGTGGATTAAAGCTCCTGCCTTCGGCTGAGGTCATGATCTCTGGCTCCTAGGATCCAGCCTGAATTGGGCTTTCTGCTCAGCAGGGAGCCTGCTTCCCCCTCTCTCTCTGGCCGCCTCTCTGCCTACTTGTGATCTCTCTCTCTGTCAAATAAATAAATAAAATCTTTAAAAAAAAAAAAAGAAAAGAGTGATAAAAGTTTGCAATAGTGTCTGTAGGAAAGAAAGAAAATTCTGAAAACAAAACATTTAGAGGACAGCACTGAGGGCTTAACATTGGGACACAAGAATGTCTATTATACTTTGTAGTACTGAATATATAGTCCATTTGAATGTGGTAGTCAACCAGAATAATGGCTGAATTCAGAGCAGAGAAGACTCATTCATATTAGGTACTGCACACTCTTCAGTAAATGAGAGGGAGTTATAATATACTTGGTAAAATAATAGTGACTAAAATTGAGTAGTTGGAGGAATTGGCACAGCCAGATGGCATAATGCTCAAAGGAACAGATGCTTTTAACACGAGGGTAGAGCAGTAATGATCCTGAAACTACATTCAAGAATGAATTGGATGTAATCCCCATCTCCTAGCACTAATGTAGGTGGGTTACAAGATAATGAGGAAGCTGTAACAGGAGTTATACTCCTAGCAGATAGATTTCAGCTAGTGCAATGAGATAGAGGCAAAGGATATGGAAAAATGTTCAAGTTGCAAGAGAATTTTTTAGCTAAGAATATTCCAGAAGGCAGAATGACATGTTTTGGTAAAGAGAGCACTGGAAAAAAGAATTGATACAAAGACAGCAAAGTATAGAATCAACTTTATGCTCCGATAATATTACTAAGAATTTAGATAGTGAATTCTATCTATAAAAATAATGATTTTAAAAGTACAGAGAAGAGAGAGGACTTAAAGTGCTTTCAGAATGATGCTATGAAAAAGAAGAAATGATAGAATCATCTAGTTATAATTTTTCTGAAGGAATAGGCTCTATCCATATCTGAGAGAAGGAAGTAACTCACGTTTCTTCCTCCAAAGAACCAACAGCAAATAACCAAAAGCAATACACTATGGACATATTTAAAGAAGAAGACAGTATTCACTCTATCGGTAGTGGTGGCTCAACTAGCTTGTAGAGAAAACTTCATGTACTAGCAAGCACTAGTGCACAACACCATGGGGGACAGAATAAACAATTCCAAAGGAGGTTAGGAGGAAGAAAGAATCAAACACACACAAATGAAGTAACAAAAATATTACCGACATAGCACCGTTATCTCCCCAAAGGTAGGTGAGATCTTGCTCTCCAAAAACAGAGAAGCAGACATTGTGCATCCTATGAAATACATAAACCTCCTTTTTTTTTTCTTTTGTCTATTATAGATTTTTATTGTCCCACTGGAGTTTATTCTCCATAGATAGGATTCAAGTCAGAAAAATAAAATAAAATAAATAAATAAAAAAGAACAGGGATTGTGATGTTCTTTATATATCATCTATTATCACAGGAAGAAAATGCCTGTTCTGTTTTCTGGGCTTAGTGTTGAATTTTGAGTGTTAGAAAAAAACAGAAAATGAAGGCAGCATTCACTGACAAGTGTTCCACAGGAATAAATCTGAAATGCTACAATATGGCAATTACATTGATATAATAGACAACAAAGCCCCTTGTAGCAAACCCCAGGGGCCTCAAGAGGAGGGAAGAACACTATGTTATGGAGGAGAGATTCACTTCATGTGAAATTCATTGAATCTTATGAGCTATGTGCTGAGATTTGTTGTCATTTTCATAGAGCTGGGGTTTTTTTTTTAGATTTGTTTTCTTTAAAACATTGTATTTTTTACTACAAAGACTAAAAGAAAAGATTAAACAAGATGATTTAAAAATAAAATAGTAACAGACATATCAGGGTCTGAGAAAATTTTGAGAAAACTGATTTTAAGCAAGAATACTTTGTATTTTAGTATCTTGATGTATTTTTCTGGACAACTGGGAAGAGCTGGAAAAGAGAAAAGGTAAATAGGGTTTGGGAGAAGAAGGAAAAATAAGCATACATATTTCCTAGAGAAAAATTAGGTGGTCTGATTATGTCATTTATTTATAAGATTTGCCGGCTCAAAAATATTAAATCATGTAAATTCATAATTAAGAAAGTCTTTTGTCATTCTTATCAGGTTAACAATATAAAAAGGTTGTAAACTTTCCATAACCTATTGTTTAATGACCACTGGAGTTAAGAATTCATGTCTCCCACATCGATTAAAAGATTCTGGCTTTGAGTTTCTTGTTCAGTATAGTTAAATTATTCAGATTCTCTTTATTTTTCATCTCAAGGGAAGGCTTCCACCATTTACAGAAAAATTTCAAGATTCCCCTCCAGCACTACTTTATCTCTACCTATCTCTGGATATGCCTTGGTTGTAACAGAAAGAACAGTACAAAACTCCCCATGCCTAATGCATTAGTACTTAGATACAGCAAAAAAAGCAAAATTTCAGGGACACTATTTTCAATCTGAGAGTTGGATAAGTTACAAGCCTTTCAGTCTTTATTCTAGTTTTTCAATTGCAAAAATTTTGAAGTGACATTAAGGACAGTAGCCTGGTTTTCCATTTGGGGGAAAGAAAGATTTAACTTTCACACTTTTGTGAAAAATAGGATCTCAGGACAATGGCGTGGGCATTTCCAGTATAGAGATGGTTTAGTACTCCACCAATAGAATGTTGATATAAATGAGAATAAGACATGTTGAGGAAATATACTCTGAGTAGATTTTTAGTTACAAAAAAATAGATTGAACTCTTAGAAAATTTTACTGTTCTGAAATTGTTAATAAATTCAAAAAAAGAGAAAGAAATGCTGAAGCACACTGTTTTTTGGAGATACAGTTAAATATAGTGAAATTGGAATAATGATGATGAGAGCAGAATTAAAATCATAGATAACTGAAAATTCATGGTTAATATGAAATTACAGTCAATAGTAATAGCCGAAGGAGAGAAACAATTCTGGAATGAATTCTAGTTAAAGCCTGGCAAGAAGCTGAAACAACTTTTTCATCTGAGCTCACTGGGCAGGAGTTAATTAGGTATTGCCTTGCCCTTTCCCTGCTTGTTCCCACCCCCAACAGGCTGAGAAAAAGACGGAAACTGTTAGTTTTGGTTACTATGGAAAAGGAGAAATAAAGGAGGAGCTGTTAATGGAATAATTCATAGAGAAAAAATTTCAACTTATCATAAGGGCTAAATATTCACCTTCACACACAGAAAATAAGCAGATAATATGAATTAATTTGCTCAAGCATAAAACAATTGGGAGCCAAGGGGACTTTGAGAAAGAACAGACTACAAGTCCTCACTAAAAGGCATTGACATTTAAAGGAAAATGACTATGAGGACCAAAACAGGTAAGTGAAAAGCAACAGCAACAGAATGCATATCTGTGACCTGAAAGAAGTACTTATGTCACCAATTTGTTTCTCTTTCATAAAGGGACATAATAAGTCATAGACTAGATCAGGATGTGGTCTTGTAAATTAGTTAATGGAGAAAATATATTTGAAGAAACTCTGTATCAACAAAAGGGGGGAGAGTAAAAATAAAACAAAGAAGTCTGAGAGTCAGAGAGGAAGTTGGTAATGCCTATCCAGTCACTAATTTTGAGGGAAGTTGCCCAAATCAACATAAATATCTTTTTTGTGGGATGCATAAGCCAGAATTTTAGAGACTAAAGTTATTTTATATCCACATCATGTGAACTCCCCCAAGAAAAATAATCTGAGCTCTCATATTTACTTTCCAACAGGAGGGATGCTGATAAGAGGCGATTAAAAAAGTCTGAACTGTTTTTTGCTGTATATCAAAAATAGATGATTTCACCCAAAAGTTTTACAGAAAATTAAGAAATTAATTATTGACAAAGTTATACTATAAAAGGTATTTTATGTATAGTAATAGGAATCTAAATGTGGACATATACATTAAAATTCATTTGAGCATTGTTTTTAGATGGCAAAATTGGGGAGAGTATAAAATGTAGCATAGTCATATGATAAATACAGTTGAAATTAAAAATTAAAACTACTTCAATCAACACAGATAGGTCTTCAAAATATAATTGTGAATGACAGAAGGTATTTCAGCATTATGCAAATTGTATGGCATTTACATTAAAAAACATAAAATATGCATTTTCATGGTTATGTATTAATTTTTATAATTTTTTAACATGATTACAAATGTTTTAGTTGCTAGTACATGCTTCTCAAAAGGGGATGGTGTCCAAATGAAATTTTATTTTTAAAAGAAAATAATTTATTATATAACAAAAGACTTCTTAATATTTAAACATACACAATAGCCTAAGTATATAAATGGGTAGAAATGTACATACTTAATTCAATAAGGAAGAATTCAAATGAATATAAATATGGGCAAATTCAAACCACTTTCAAAGATGACACTTTCTTTCATAGTAAATAAAGTTGTTTAAAATCATAAGAACCTATACATAAAAGGTTGGTTTATAAAGATATAAAGCAAAAAACAAAACAAAACAAAACAAAAAACCTACTCTTTTATCAGATAGAACAGGTTGGCAGAGTGAAAAAAATTGCCCAAATTTATCCCAACTCTAAAAGTTAATTATCTTGACTCACAAATTCTACTTCTAAGAAATTATCTCACAGAAATAGTCTGAGAAGTATGTTAAGTCTTCATAGTCTTATTGTACAGACATTAGAAATAAATTATATACAAATTAGAAAAAAAAACAATAAGCACATGAGAAAGTAAAACCTTTATAAGCATAACTCCAAAAAGGATAGTTTATGCCCACAAATATCAGAAAATGTATTTATTAATGTAGATATTTTTTATTATAGAAAACTAAAATTTATTATATTAAACAGTCATATATGTTATGACTGCAATATATTTAGACTGTACTGGAAAGTAAAGTTATCCCCAAAAGTAAAATTATCCCCAAACTTTGCATTTGGGCAAACAGGTTATAGGTGACATTTTCTGTTTTTATGTTTTTCTGTTTTTCTGTTCTATAATTAGATACTGAGCAGGTTTTTTGTTTTTTGTTTTTTGTTTTCTGTTTTCGTTTGTTTATTGGGACAATCAGAAAAACTGGAGAAGAAGACAAAGGATTGGGAGAGGTAGCATACAGAAATTATTCATAAAACCTGATTTTCTTCAGGCCTTGCAGGTCCCCAAAGATCAAAAGCACATTTTAGGAATCAATAATCATTAGCACATTATATTACATGACCTCCTGTTACCTACAGTGTCTACCCTTAAATTTCCATTCAAAAACAGGGACGTTATTAAAGGATCTGCAGCTGATAGAATAGTTCCCTGTTGCTGCTATGCCTCTTCACCTTTTTCAGATGCACACTCCCTATTCCATGTGCATTATCAATACTACCTTGTCTCTATTCCAATGAGATCTCATCTGTTCTTCCAGTATAGCTGTCTGGGTCTGATGTTGCTATTCTAAGTTATTCAGCCTATTTGGTGATCTCTTATTTCTTTACCTGATTTAGAAGTTCTTTGGCCACCAAATAGAGTTGGAACCCAAAATAAAAATGACCCAGAATCATATCCTCTGGGATATATATATATATATTCCCCCCAGCTTTACTGACATACAATATTGTATAAGTTTAAAGTTTACAAGGTGTACACTGTTTTAATTAACATTGTCGTATCAGATTAGAGTAGTAAATTTCTACATATGGAGAGACCTTCCATCTCAGGTATTCCATTGTATAAGAGGAGCTAATTTGATTTCTTTTGGTGGCGACAATATTTTTTCTAAAGCTTCTTCTTTACTCTCATATATTTTGTAGCCGGCATTTAAGTGTTCCTATGATAAATAAGGAATAATATTTGGTTACCCGTCACACAGAGAGCAACATGACAGATTACAATCTCCTTTGAGAAGCAGCAAGGAATAGACTTTTTACCCCATTCCTGTTGTAAAATACAGATACTAAACTACCATAAAGGGAAAATCCTTGTATTAAATGTGAGACTAAACTTTAGATTTAGATTGAACCGAATTTCTTTTTTTTCTTTTTTTTCCCCAAATACTTTTATTTTATTTTTTCAGTGTTACAAGATTCATTGTTCATGTACGACACCCAGTGCTCCATGCAATACGTGTCCTCCTCAATACCCACCACCAGGCTCGCCCAATCCCCCACCCCCTCAAAACCTTCAGTTTGTTGCTCGGAGTTGAACCGAATTTCTTAACACCTAAATTGGAGACTGCTCTTATATTCCACATTGATTATAAAAGCTCTGGAACCTTGCAGAAATACTATCCAGTGGTAGTGAAGAGAAAAAGCCTGGACTCCAGCTCCAAGAAGATCAATATTATAGGTCAACCCGGAAGTCAAGATCAAGATCTAGAATGACCTTGTTATGTTGAGAACCAGAAAGGCACTGGTGCCTAGGAACAGATGAAAAAGTTGGAGAGCTGGATTCTTGCAAGCCATCGTTACAAAAAAAAAGTACTTTAATCAATTTATAACATTATAAACTGTTTAATATAAATTATAATCAATAATACTCATGGAACAGTTCAAATCCTAGATTTTCCTCCTAAGTTTATATTGATCTTTTCTAACTCCAGCTCTGTAAAATGCAGGGAATTTTCCTTGCTTATAGGGGTAATACCAGTAGATATATTGGGTAGGGAGAGGGGTACCCTAACAGAGTTTAATATTCAATGGCAGTGATTTTGCTATATAATTTGTAGTTACTCTTAAAATTTTATTTTCTCAAAGATAATCCATGAATGTGCTTTTTCTTTCAGTTCCTCTTAATCAAAATCTCATCATTCATGTTGATATTTTTAAATTTCTCTCTATTTCTAAATATTTTAATGTTTCAATGAAACACTTTTGGTATATTAATTGGAAATTAGAAAAATGTTAATCAGACACTATTAATTTACCATAGAAAATATTCCATTTGCCTTCAAAATAACCACTTTGAGAAAGAAACTAATTTTTTTTAAGTTAATATCTACCTGTCACAGATAAAAACACAAGTTTACAACAAGATTATTGATAAGCCCTTTTGGTAGGTTTTTTTTTTTAAGATTTTATTTATTTGACAGAGAGAGATCACAAGTAGGCAGAGAGGCAGGCAGAGAGAGAAGAGGAAGCAGGCTCCCTGCTGAGCAGAGAGCCCAATGTGGGGCTCAAACCCAGGACCCTGAGACCATGACCTGAGCTGAAGGCAGAGGTTTTAACCCACCGAGCCACCCAGGCGCCCCCCTTTTGGTAGTTTTTATTGCAGTCAGAATTATAGAAATTCAAGTTAATACTTATTTGTTTAGTGTGCATAATGTTCCTGGATGCCAAAAACCATGGGAAAAAATATGTGAATGGACATCAAGACTTTTCAACAGGCTTAAGGAAACAATAACCTAAAAAAGAATGTGAGCAAATCATGGATGTGACGTGACATATAAGTAAATTTGAAATTGAATTTGTCCTTTAAAATAGATAGAATCTATGGTAGACAAAGCAAGAAATAGCACTATAAGTTACAAGAATGTAAGTTTTGTACAGCAAGTGATATACTATTTTTAACAAATCAGGAGAACCTTGAAGAAGAAGGAATTATCAGGAAAGGAAAGATGTGGCATTTATATGTTTACATGTGCCAAAACAATATTTATAATCCTTTGCAAGTCAATTGAGTTCTTGATAGAAGTGACATTTTAAGCACACTATTTTGGAAGATTGTTTGTGATTTCTAAGAGAACTATAGTAAGATTTATCCAAATACTATTTTTATACCATTTTCACTTGAATTATATGCTTTCCAAGCACCTGGATTAATCAATCTTTTTGTCTGTCTATGCCAATTTATCAGAAACATTGTGCCTTGTTTTTATCCACTTGACTGTAAATTTCCAAAAAGAACACAATCTCATAGACTATGGGCATTTTCACACATTTATGGACATAATATATCCTGTTTCCTTATGCTGTGATATCTGATTCTGGGCCAAAATGAATGTCCAGAAAGAATACAGATTTCTTCCCTTAGCCTTTTTATTTTTTAATTTGTATCGTTTAATCCCCATTATGCTCTCTTTTCCCTCTTCTCCTTTCTTTCATACTCTTCAAATTTATAATCCAATCTTATCTGAAGCTTTTATTTTCTTCTTTATCAGAAGTATTTTAGTCAACTCTAAGCACCAGTCACACACATATCTTCTCAGTGTGCTATAGACAACCTAAAGATTCAAGGCTTGTGTTTATGACGAGAAAATATAAGGCAAGAATTTTTAGATGAAAAAGGACATAAAAAATTGAAACATTATTTATAATTTATGGTTTTTATTTTTGTTTTTTTAGAGTGGGGAGGGGTACCTGGGTGGTTCAGTTGGCTAAGTGTCTGCCTTTGGCTCAAGTCATGATCCCAGGGTCCTGAGATCCAGCCCAGGTTGGGTGCTCTGCTCAGCGGAGAGCCTGCTTTTCCCTCTCCCTCTGCCTGCAGCTCCCCTTGGTGTGCTCTCTCTCTCCCTCTCTCTCTGTCAAATAAAAATAAAAAAAACAAAACAAAAAAACAAACAAAAAAAGAAAGAAAGAAAGAAAAGAAAGAAAGAAAGAAAGAAAGAAAGAAAGAAAGAAAGAAAGAAAGAAAAAGAAAGAGAAAGAAGAAAGAAAGAAAGAAAGAAAGAAAGAAAGAAAGAAAGAAAGAAAGAAAGAAAGAAAGAAGAAAGAAAGAAAGAAAGGAAAATAGAGCATGTGTATGTATGATGGGGGTAGGGGAGAGGGATAGATAGAATCTCAAGCAGGCTCCATGCCAAGCACAGAGCCTGACATAGGGCTTGATCTCACCCTGAGATCATGAACTAAGCCAAAATCAAGAGTTGGCCGCTTAACAGACCGAGCCACGTAGGTACCCCTAATTTATGATTCATTACATATCTACTCCAAAAAACAAAGGATGCTGACTTTATTGAAATAGAAGTTGAAAATCTGTATGTGTGTTCCCTTGGGAACAAAGAAAAAATTGCCTTTGGCAAATTATACAAAAATAGCTCATTGTAGTAAATGTGAAGAATTTAGAAGTTTTACTAATTTAGTTTTATTATGCCAAACACAGAGATTTATTGATTCTAAAATTTATGGTTTAACTTGGGGTCTGTAGTGAGGGAAGTGTTAGATAAAGAACAGAGATTTATTCTGAGATACTAAAAATCAAGGGAAAAGAAGAATAAAAATTATAAATTATTGATGCATTTATTTTTAAGGAATAATATAGTGTTCTAATTTTTAAGTAAAATATGAGTTCCATGCTCTGCAATTTATTTTTAGTAAAATATTTTTCTAAGCCCATTTTTCAAATTATCAAATTTTCATGAAACAGTGAATGTCAAGAGGTTTATTTCA
>JAPYYM010001566.1:0-13321 GCA_028534135.1 Potos flavus
CACACACACACACACACACACCCCAGAATATTACTCAGCCATAACAAAGAATGAAATCTTCCCATTTGCAATGACATGGTTGGAGTTAGAGAGTGTTAGGCTAAGTGAAATAAGCCAGTCAGAGAAATACCATGTGGCTTCACTCATATATGGAATGAGAAAACAAAACAAAGGAACAAGGGAAAAAAGAGAGAGAGAGAGGCAAATCAAGAAACAGACTCTTAACTATAGAGAACAAACTAACAGTTACTGGAGGGGAGTGTGGTGGGGAGTTGGCTTAATAGATTTGGGGGATTAAAGGGTGCTCATGTGTTGCGCACTGGGTGCTATATGGAAATGTTAAATCACTATATATTGTACACTTGAAACAAGCATTACACGGTGTGTTAACTATCTGGACTTTAAATGAAAACTTTAAAAAAATAAAGAGTATTTAGAGTGCCCCCCAATAAAGAAATGAGGACCCAGATAAATTGACTTTCCCATGGTCACACAGACATCCAATGGCGGAGATGGAACAAGAACTGAAGACTTCTCACTCTTAATCCGATTTTCATTAAAATAAAGTTGCCTTTGCTATGAATAATTTAAAGAAATTCATCACAATTTATATTTTCAAATCAGTGTTACCTTCAAATGGTCATTTTGCAAAGTATATGCTTAGCCTAGTGATGCTGTGTTTTGAGAAATAGTCTCATAACTTATTCTTTGGAATTATCTTTGAGACTGCTTTGAGCTAATCAAGAAAAAGAGGGGATCAAATCATAACGTGGACTTGGAACTATAGAGAACAAACTGAGGGTTGCCAGAGAGGAGATGGGCTGGGGGGATGTGTGAAATATGTGATGGGTATAAAGGAGGGCACTTGTGATGAGCACTAGGTGTTGTATGTAAGTGATGAATCATTGAATTCTACACCTGTCACTAATATTACACTGCATGTTAACTAACTGGAATTTAAATAAAACCTTGGAGAGCTGATAAAATGCTGATTTGAAAAGATATGTGTACCCTATGTTCATTGCAGCATTATGTACACTGGACAATAAATGGGAACAACATAAATGTTCATTGATGAACAGATAGAGAAGATGTGTATGTATACACAAACACACAAATACACATTGGAATACTACTTAGCCATAAAAAACACAAAATCTTATCATTTGCAACAATAAACAGTCAAATAAAGAATTTCTATCAGCAAATGCAAACTTTTTGTAAATTTCCATAACAGTATCAGTAATACTCAGCAATATTTCAGAAGGAGGAACATTTATATTTTATCTCCATCTATAGCATTTTGACATGAGTAATAGCCTTACTTCCTCTTTATTATGTTAAGTAGCATAACTTTCTTATTTTAGATTAACATATCTCCTGCAGGTATTTTTATCAGATATAGGTTGAAGCATATCATGAACTTGTACAAAATCTCTAAAGTATCAACACTGTGATGTCTTAAAAAATCTGACTTTCAAAAAACTTTATTTTCGGGGTTTTTGGGTGGCTCAGTGGGTTAAAGCCTCTGCTTTCGGCTCAGGTCATGATCTCAGGGTCCTGGGATCAAGCCCTGCATAAGGCTTTCTGCTCAACAGGGAGCCTGCTTCCCACCTCTCTCTGCCTGCCTCTCTGCCTACTTGTGATCTCCCTCTCTCTGTCAAATGAATAAATAAAATCTTAAAAAAAAACCAAAAAACAAAAAACTTTACTTTCTCTTTTTAGCCTAAACTCTTATACTCTTCAAAATGCTCTAGGCTTCCTTATGACAGGCTGCCCTTGAATGTGTCATGTACCTTGCTGTCTCTGTCTTTTCATTTAACCTACATGTCTTTATTTTCCAGTTCCCCATTATCCCAGTTTGACAGACAAATTCTTGATAAAAAGGATAATTTCGATAATCTTATTTTATCCTTCAAGTCCTCACGGAGTCATTTAAATCATAATTATCTTTTCTTCTGCTGACTTCCCAAAGCATGTTGTTTGTACCTCTATTACGGCCTGATGTCTTTCATCTTCTCTGATGGTATAGTTAATTGTCCATATAACCACTGAATTGTAAGTTCCTTGAGAGTAGAGACTCTGCCCTAATTATATGTGTCTCTCTCACAACACTTAGAATTGGCCTATACTAAATGTCCAGTAACAGACTTCTAGGAAATGAATAATACATGAATAAATGAACAACACACATGTCCATATGTGTTTGTAGAAACATTTTTGAATAATCCATTTCAAATAATTTTTGCATAATTTTTGCAGTATGTGTTTTAAAGTCTTTTCAAGTTTAAAATCTAAAAATATTTAGTGATTCTTAGTCATTGTTTTAATCATCAATATGAGCTACATCAAAGTATTTGGAGACTATAAAAGCCACTTTTTTTTTTCTTGGGCTAAATTCTTTTTTTTTTAATTTTATTTTATTTTTTCAGTGTCACAAGATTCATTGTTTATGCACCACACCCAGTGCTCCATGCAATACATGCCCTTCTTAATACCCATCACCAGGCTCACCCATCCCCCCACCCCACTCCCTCTCAAAACCTTCAGTTTGTTTCTCAGAGTCCACAGTCTCTCATGGTTGGTCTCCCCCTCCGATTTCCTCCAATTCATTTTTCCTTTCCTTCTAATGTCCTCCATGTTATTCCTTATGCTCCACAAGTAAGTGAAACCATATGATAATTGACATTCTGTGCTTGACTTATTTCACTCAGCATAATCTAATCCAGTCTAATCCATGTTGATACAAAAGTTGGATATTTATATTTTCTGATGGAAGCATAATATTTCATCATATATATGAACCATATCTTCTTTATCCATTCGTCTGTTGAAGGGCATGTTGGCTTTTTCCACAGTTTGGTGATTGTGGCCATTGCTGCTATGAACATTGGGGTACATGTGGCCCTTCTTTGCACTAATCTGTATCTTTGGGGTAAATACCCAGGAGTACAATTGCAGGGTCATAGGGTAACTCTATTTTTAATTTCTAAGGAATCTCCACACTGTTTTCCAAAGTGGCTGCACCAACTTGCATTCCCACCAACAGTGGAAGAGGATTCCCCTTTCTCCACATCCTCTCCAACATTCGTTTACTGTCTTGTTGATTTTGGCCATTCTAGCTGGTGTAAGGTGGTATCTCAATGTGGTTTTGATTTGAATCTCCCTGATGGCTAATGATGATGAATATTTTTTCATGTGTCTGCTAGCCATTTGTATGTCTTCTTCGGAGAAGTGTCTGTTCATGTCTTCTGCCCATCTTTTGACGTGATTATCTATTTTTTGAGTGTTGAGTTTGAGGAGTTCTTTATAAATCTTGGATATCAGCCCTTTGTCTGTAGTGACATTTGCGAATATCTTCTCCCATTCCGTGGGTTGCCTGTTTGTTTTCTTGACTGTTTCCTTTGCTGTGAAGAAGCTTTTTATATTGATGAAGTCCCAAAAGTTCATATCACTTTTCTTTCCTTTGTTTTTGGAGACGTCTTGAAAGAAGTTGCTGTGGCCAATGTCAAAGAGTTTACTGCCTATGTTTTCCTCTAGGATTTTGATAGATTCCTGCCTCAAGTTGAGGTCTTTAATCCATTTTGAGTTTATCTTTGTGTATAGTATAAGAAGAGAATGGTCGAGTATTATTCTTCTATATATAGCTGTCCAATTTTCCCAGCACCATTTATTGAAGAGACTGTCTTATTTCCACTGGATATTTTTTTCCTGCTTTGTCAAAGATTATTTGACAATAGAGTTGTGGGTCCATATCTGGAATCTCTACTTGTTCCGTTGGTCTATGTGTCTGTGTTTGTGCCAGTATCATGCTGTCTTGATGATCGCAGCTTTGTAGTAAAGCTTGAAATCAGGCAACGTGATGTCCCCAGCTTTGTTTTTCTTATTCAACATTTCCTTAGCAATTCAGGGTCTTTTCTGGTTCCATACAAATTTTAGGATTGTTTCCCCAGCACTTCGAAAAATGCTGGTGGAATTTTTATAGCGATGACATTGAAAGTGGAGATTGCTCTGGGCAGTATAGACATTTTAACAATGTTTATTCTTCCTATCCATGAGCATGGAATGCTTTTCCATCTTTTTGTGTCTTCAATTTCTTTCATGTGTGTTCTGTATTTCCTCAAGTACAGATTCTTTACTTCTTTGGTTAGGCTTATTCCAAGGTTCTTGTGGTTCTTGGTGCTATAGTAAATGGAATCGATTCTTTAATTTACTTTTCCATATTTTCATTGTTAATGTATAAGAAAGCAACTGATTTCTGTGCATTGATTTTGTATTCTGACACATTACTGAATTGCTGTATGAGTTCTAGTAGTTTGGGGGTGGAGTCTTTTGGGTTTTCCATGTAAAGTATCATGTCATCTGTGAAGAGAGAGAGTTTGACTTCTTTGCCAATTTGAATACCTTTTATTCCTTTTTGTTGTCTGATTGCTGTTGCTAGGATTTCTAGCACTATGTTGAACAAGAGTGGCGAGAGTGGGCATCCTCGACGTGTTTCTGATCTCAAAGGGAAGGCTGTCAGCTTTTCCCCATTGAGAATGATATTCGCTGTGGGCTTTTCATAGATAGATTTTATGAAGTTGAGGAATGTTCCCTCTGTCCCTATACTTGGAAGAGTTTTAATCAGGAACAGACGCTCTATTTTGTCAAATGCTTTTTCTGCTCAAATGAGAGAACCATATGGTTCTTCTCTCTTCTTTTATTGATATGTTCTATCACATTGATTCACTTGTGAATGTTGAACCACCCTTGCATCCCAGGGGTAAAATCCACCTGGTCATACTGTATAATATTTTTAATGTACTGTTGAATCCTATTAGCTAGGATCTTGTTGAGAATCTTGGCATCCATATTCATCAGGGATATTGATCTGAAATTCTCCTTTTTCATGGGCCTTTGCCTGGTTTGCGGATCAAGGTAATGCTGGCTTCATAGAAAGAGTCTGGAAGTTTTCCTTCTGCTTCTATTTTTTGAAACAACTTCAGGAGAATAGGTCTTATTTCTTCTTTAAATGTTTGGTTGTGTTCCCAGGGAATCCATCAGGTCCTGGACTCTTTTTTTTTTGGGAAGTTTTTGATCACTGCTTCAATCTCGTTACTAGATATTGGTCTATTCAGGTTGTCAATTTTTCCTGTTTCAGTCTTGGAACTTTATAGGTTTCCAGGAATGCATCCATTTCTTCTAGGTTATTGGCATATAGCTGCTGATAATAATTTCTGATGATTGTTTCTATTTCCTTGGTGTTAGTTGGGATCTCTCCCCTTTCATTCATAATTTTATTAATTTGGGTCCTCTCTCTTTTCTTTTGGATAAGTCTGGCCAGTGGTTTAACCTCTTATTAATCCCTTCAAAGAACTAGCTTCTAGTTTCATTGATGTGTTCTAGTGTATCTCTAGTTTCTAACTCTTTGATCTCTGGTCTTATGTTGATTATTTCCCTTCATGTGCATGGGGTTGGCTTAATTTGTTGCTGATTTTCCAGTTCTTTAAGGTGTAAAGAGAGCTGATGTATTAAGGATTTTTCAGTTTTTTTGAGTGAGGCTTGGATGGTTATGTATTTCCCCCTTAGGAATGCCGTTGCCATATCCCATTGGTTTTGGACTGATGTGTCTTCATTCTCATTGGTTTCCATGAATTGTTTAAGTTCTTGTTTGATTTCCGGGTTGACCCAAACATTCTTGAACAGGATGGTCTTTAGCTTCCAACTGTTTGAATTCCTTCCAAACTTTTTCTCGTGGTTGATTTCCAGTTTCAAAGCATTGTGATCTGAGAATAAGCAGGGAATAATCTCAATCTATTGGTATTGGTTGAGCCCTGATTTGTGACCCAGTATGTGGTCTATTCTGGAGAAAGTTCTATGTGTGCTTGAGAAGAATTAATATTCTGTTGTTTTAGGATGGAATGTTCTGTATATATCTATGAGGTCCATCTGGTCCAATGTGACGTTCAGAGCTCTTGTTTCCTTATTGATTTTCTGCTTAGATGATCTGTCTATTGCTGAGAGTGGTGAGATAAGATCCCCTACAATTAATGTATTCATATCAATATGACTCTTTATTTTGATTAACAGTTGGCTTATGTAGTTGGTTGCTCATATATCGGGGGCATAAATATTTACAACTGTTAGATCTTCTTGGTGGATAGACCCTTTAAGAATGATGTAGTATCCTTCTGTATCTCTGACTACAGTCTTTATCTTAAAATTTAATTTATCTGATATGAGAATTATTACCCCAGCTTTCTTTTGAGGCCCATTGAAATGAAAGATGGTTCTCCATTCCTTCACTTTCAGTCTGGATGTATCTTTAGGCTTCAAATTTGTCTCTTGTAGACAGCATATGGACGAGTCCTGTTGTTTTAACCAGTCTGCCACCCTGTGCCATTTTATGGCAACATTTAGGCCATGCATGTTGAGAGTGATTATTGAAAAATAACTTTTTATTGACATCAAGTTGCCTGAGAAGTCTTTGTTTCTATAGATTGTCTCTGTAAGCTTCTGTTCCATATCCCTTTTGGGTTCTTTCTTCTTTTATAGAACCCTCCTTAGTATTTCTTGTAGTCCAGGCTTGGTGGTCACATACTCTTTTAAACCTTGCCGGTCTTGGAAGCTCTTTATCTCTCCATCCATTTTGAATGTCAACCTTGCTGGATAAAGTATTCTTGGCTGCATGTTCTTCTCATTTAGTGCCCTGAATATGTCTTGTCAACCTTTTCTGGCTTAGCAGGTTTCTGTGGACCGGTCTGACGTTATTCTGATTGTCCTTCCTCTGTACGTTAGGAATCTCTTCCCCCTACCTGCCCTCAGGACCTCTTGTCTAAAATTATGATTCGTGAATTTCACAATTAAGTGTCTGGACATCTTTCAAGGCTTGTTGATCTTGGGAGGTGTCCTTTCTGCCTCTAGGACATGAACACTTGTTCCATTCCCCAGATTTGGGAAATTTTCATCCAGAAGTTGTTCAACTATATAACTTCTAGTCTTCTCTCTTACTCCATGCCCTCAGGGATCCCAATAATTCTGACATTGGAACGTTTCATGGCATCATTTATTTCCCTAATTCTGTTTTCATGGCTTCTAGCTTTTGTTCCAGGCCTCCTCCTCATCCTTCTTTTCTATCAGTTTGTCTTCTAGATTACTAATTCTATCTTCTGTCGTGGTTACCCTAGCTGTTAGACTATTTAGATTAGATTGGATCTCATTGATAGCATTTTTTAGATCAGCCTTCACTTCCACCCTTAGAGGTTCTGTGTTGCCACTAATGGTCTTCTCCAACCCAGCCATTGCCTGGTTAATTGTTACCCTGAATTCCCTTTCTGACATACTGTTCATGTCCATGTCCAATAGTTCTGTGGCAGAGGGCACAGTCTCTGATTTTTTCTTCTGTTTAGTGTTCTTCCTCCTAGTCATTTTGGTGACAGGTGGTTGAGGGGATGTATAGCTGAATATTATCAACCATGATCCAGGCAAAGTGCACCCTGGAAAGTTTCAGAGCAATCGGAAGTCACCACCAAAAAGAAATAAAAATGAAAAAAGAGAGAGAAAAAGAGAAAAAAAGAGAAAACTCAGCCAAAATGAGCCCCAAAAGTAAGATTTATAAGGTACATAAACAAAAATGAACACAAAGACCGACAAGTAAAAGACAAGAGAAAAAAGAAAACCCAGCCAAAATGAACCCCAAGAATAAGATTTATATAGTACAAAAACAAAAACAAAAACACAGAAATACTAACAGAAGAATAAGATGGGAAGGTGGTTATAAACCCTCGATGTGGGCGAAGAAGTTATTTTGGTTCTGAAGCCTATATCTATATGTATAAAAAAAAAAAGAAAAGAAAAAGAAACACTGGTATATGTGTGAAAAAAGTTCGAGTTAAAAAGTTTATGGAATATGTTGTGTTAAACCTCTAGATGTAATGATAAGTAGGTTAAAAAAATTAAAAGAACAGGAATTATGAGAATGCATTTAAAAAAACAAGAAAGAAAGAAAAGTTGTATCTATGAAATATTCAGGTTTTGGGGCGATACTGGGAGCTTAATATATTGTTTTCCCCTGATGTTGTGGTTTTACAGTTTTATGGGGACCCTGTGCTGGTTGTCCTCTTGTTCTTTTGGCTTGTCTTCTGGGAGAGGGGCCTGCCGCCTTGTTTTTCAGTCAGTCCTGCTTGGGTTGAGTGGCCCTGCCCCCTATCAAGGGGCTGGGCTCTGTGGAAACCAGTTTTTCAGGCTTTTGTTCTCTGGAAGTTTTTGTTCTTTGGCAGCTTTTTGCGGCTTTTCGGAGGTTTAGTGGAAAGTAAACTGTCTGCATCAGACCTCTGCCTCTGAGAGAAGCCTCAGTCTGCTCCCCTCTGTGTGGTCCAGAGCACACAGACTCCCCCTCTGCAAACTCCACTGAACACTGCAACCTCCCAAGGGTGGTATGCTCCCCTAGCCACCGTCTCAGTGGTCACCCGAGGCCCTCGCTTGTCTCTGCACCCCCATACCACTAAAACCAAGAGTGATATTGGTCTGGGTGAGCCCAAACCCGTGTTACTGCTGTTGCTGGGACTGCTTTCTGGTGTCCATGCCCACACGGGTGTGCTCACACCCAGCGGAGGTGCAGGTTGCAGAAGGCTGTGCGCTGAGGGACCCTGACAGAGTCAGTGCTGGGCAATCTCAGGTGTGGCTGGGAGTGTGCCCAGCCCGAGCAGTGGTGCAAGCAGCAGAAAGCGGCGGGCTCACGGACCATGGACTGGGGCCCCCACCAGGCTCTCTCTGGCACGGGTGGTTGCCAGCGGTGACCCTTCTGGGATCATGGGCTTAGGCCCATGCCTGTGACCACCTGATTCCACCAGTTGCCCCTTAAGATCTCTTGCTCTTTTTGAGTGCTTTTAACCAGTTTTCAAGTTAATGCTGGTCCCCAATCACAGGGCACTTTTGTATTGGGGTGTTACATTCCAAAGAGTCACTTCTGGTGGCTCCCTCCCCCTTCTGTTTATCCTCCAATATCAGTCCTAGTGTTCCCACTTCGCTTTACCTCTCCACTGCTGTCTTCTGCCCCCATAGAGATCCAGAAATGTATAATCTTACATCTCAGGCTGATTTCATGGGTGTTCAGGGTGTTCTGGTAGATATTTAGCTCACTTTAAGGGACCGGTTGAAACAGGGTCTCCTACTTCTCTGCCATCTTGCCCCTCCTCCTCCTAAAAACCACTTTTTAAAGAACATTTCTTTTTATTAGAATTACATCTGATTTTTTTGTAGAATTGTCTTTTTTCCCCTAACAGTAAAATTTACTCTTAGTTATTATCATTTGCCAATGGATAAAACAAGTGCTCTAAATGCCATCCTAGTGAACTGATTAGGATCTCCTTCATGGTTTCCCCTGAAATAATTTCAATGCATTCACTTATGTATTTGGGAATCAAATTGAAGAAACTTTGGAAACAATCAAAAAGAAAACACATCTTCAGAGAAAGAGTGGCCTCATAAGCTCTTTGTCCATTTAGCATTTAAAAAATAATCCAACTACAAATTTACCACTTTCATTTGCAAACTGTGAACTAAGGCAGAATATGCAACTTAAAATACACTCACTGCTTTTCTTTTAAATCATAACTCTTCAAAATATACATTTAAACAGTCACATTGTATTACTATCAAAGAAAGTAAAAATAAAATCAAGTCAGGTTAAAAAAATATCACCCTTTCACTCACACACACCAAAACGGAGTAGAGCATACTTTGTGGCAATGTGGTACTATATTTATTTTCTCTACCACAGCCTGCTGCCTTCCAATAGCAGGAAATGACAAGTCCCTCCCCCACCATAGCAAGGGGAATTACCACGTACCTGAAAGTGTGTTGAACAGTCACTGGTCTCCAAAACCTGCAGTTGAAAAAAGATCATATTATTTTCTTATTAAATTTACCTGTTGATTCGCTCACTTTTATTTGTGACATAGGCCAATCGCTTACTTCTCTATGTCACGAACTACTCAAAAAGTTAATATGGACTTACCTGTAAGCCTAGAGAATCAGTTTGGCCAATGGTGAGTTTAGGAGTAACTTAGTCGTGAGCTGGAGTCTTATTTTTAATTCCTTCCCCTTAAATGCATCTTGCAAAAGACTAAAGAGAGAAGTTATTTCTAAACCAAAACTGGTAACAAAATAAAAAGTTTTTTTTTCTCAATGAATAGCATTATTTTCAACATTTGGTTGGTTTTTAATGACTATATTTCACTGGAATGAAAAGTAAGTGACTACCCACTTCTTGGGATGCATTTAGATTGAGATTATTGTATTTACCCCTGTTTTCTTTGTAACATTTTAACAAGTGTTAAAGAAATAAGATTCAGGTCTAAGAGATGGCAAATGGCTTGAATTCAGATGGCTCCCCCTGTACTTACTACATAAGTATATGTCAAGTGCAAAGTGATTGGAATAATAACTCTAACAGTTCAGAGAGTCCATTGTTTTTTGTATTGTTTTGTTTTGTTTTGTTTTTCCCCCATTTGTTCTTGTTTATTGTATTTTTATGATACAAAGTTCCTTTTTTATTAACATATAATGTATTACTTGTTTTAGGGGTACAGGTCTGTGAATCATCAGTCTTACCCAATTCACAGCACTCACAATTGCACATACCCTCCCCAGTGTCCATCACCCAGCCACCCTATCCCTCCTTCCCAACTCCCCAGCAATCCTCAGTTTGTTCTTGAGATTAAGAGCCTCTTACGGTTTGTCTCCCTCCTTGGTCCTATCTTGTTTCATTTTTCCCTCCCTTCCCCCAACGACCCCCCCCCCGCCCTGACTCTCAAATTCCTCATATCAGAGAGATCATACGATAATTATCTTTCTATCACCAGTTGACATCAGTGACAGAGTAATTGCAAATATGTGAAGTCTGGTTATTTTTATCTTAAGATGCCCTTCAAATGGTTATGTGCTTCCATCATTTGTTCTGCTAATGGCTCTTAACTATCTCTCTCTCTCTATCATCTATCTATCCATCTATCTACCCATCTACCTACGTACCTATCATCTATCTATCTATCCATACATGAATCACTTAGATAAGGCTTCACACATGAGATAAGAGAAAGATTAAAACAAACTGCTAGCAATTCTACATTTATCTAAAGCCAGAACCCTTCTCCTTCCCTGTCTTTCCCAATATTGGGAACATCACTAATATAAATAACTAAAAGTTTCAACTTTTAAGTCATTTTTCATCTCCTTTTTCTCCACTTCTCTCTTCAGGCTCCTATGTAGACTTTGTTCATCTGATCTTCTTCACAACATTGTTTTGAGCTGCCTTATTTTTGCCTTCTCCTGGCTTCTAACGGACTTCCTTTTTTTTTTAAGATTTTATTTATTTATTTGATAGGAGAGAGTGAGAGAGAACATGAGACAGGAGACGGTCAGAGGGAGAAGCAGACTCCTCGGGGAGCTGAGAGCCTGATGCATGACTCAATCCTGGGACTCTGGGATCATGACCTGAGCTGAAGGCAGTTGCTTAACCAACCGAGCCACCCAGGCACCCCTCTAACTGACTTCTTTATTACTTTCATAAACTTTCCAACTATGCTATCAACGTATTCTACATATCATGCCAAAGTATTCATCTCTAGGGAATCTCCTTTGCCTGGAAGGATGTAGAGTACTCTCTATTTGGAATATCTACATCTATGAAAAATGACCCAATAAACATAAACACAACACACACACACACACACACACATTATCATTCTGGACCCCATCAATGCATTGAAACTTTTAGAACCTGGGACTCCCCACAGTGCTATTAATTAAAAAAAAAAAAAACTTATCAGAAAGCAAGCATCCAAGTGAGTTTGCTTTTCCTAAGATGTCATTTTGAAAGGATACATGCTTATTATAACTATACCCCTACTCTTTAGGAAAATTTTGTAATTTTCCTTTAGACTTGCACTCAGAACCAGCATCACATACTTTAGAATAATCACTGTGGTAACAAATCCTTGTCTTTCAAGGGTAGTTGATTTTGGGAAATAAATAATCAAAAATGATCGAGAACAAAGCCTGAACAATGAAGTTAAGGATCACCTTGAGAGACTATGGACTCTGGGAAACAGTCTGAGAGTTTCAGAGGGGAGGGGGATGGAGGGATAGGGTAGGTTAGTGATGAGTATTAAGGAGGGCACCTGTTGTAATGAGCACTAGGTGTTATATGCAAATAATGAATCATGGAACACCACATCAAAAAAGTAATGGTGTACTGTATGGTGACTAACATAACAATTAAAAAATACAAAAATACAAACAAATGCCATTTTTGGTCAAAAGCAAGGTATGTGGGAAGATTTCTTTTTCTTTTCTTTTTTTTTTCTTCGAAGTTTTTATTTAAATTCCAGTTAGTTAACATGCAGTGTAATATTAGTGACAGGTGTAGAATTCAATGATTCATCACTTACATACAACACCTAGTGCTCATCACAAGTGCCCTCCTTTATACCCATCACATATTTCACACATCCCCCCAGCCCATCTCCTCTCTGGCAACCCTCAGTTTGTTCTCTATAGTTCCAAGTCCACGTTATGATTTGATCCCCTCTTTTTCTTGATTAGCTCAAAGCAGTCTCAAAGATAATTCCAAAGAATAAGTTATGAGACTATTTCTCAAAACACAGCATCACTAGGCTAAGCATATACTTTGCAAAATGACCATTTGAAGGTAACACTGATTTGAAAATATAAATTGTGATGAATTTCTTTAAATTATTCATAGCAAAGGCAACTTTATTTTAATGAAAATCGGATTAAGAGTGAGAAGTCTTCAGTTCTTGTTCCATCTCCGCCATTGGATGTCTGTGTGACCATGGGAAAGTCAATTTATCTGGGTCCTCATTTCTTTATTGGGGGGCACTCTAAATACTCTTTATTTTTTTAAAGTTTTCATTTAAAGTCCAGATAGTTAACACACCGTGTAATGCTTGTTTCAAGTGTACAATATATAGTGATTTAACATTTCCATATAGCACCCAGTGCGCAACACATGAGCACCCTTTAATCCCCCAAATCTATTAAGCCAACTCCCCACCACACTCCCCTCCAGTAACTGTTAGTTTGTTCTCTATAGTTAAGAGTCTGTTTCTTGATTTGCCTCTCTCTCTCTCTTTTTTCCCTTGTTCCTTTGTTTTGTTTTCTCATTCCATATATGAGTGAAGCCACATGGTATTTCTCTGACTGGCTTATTTCACTTAGCCTAACACTCTCTAACTCCAACCATGTCATTGCAAATGGGAAGATTTCATTCTTTGTTATGGCTGAGTAATATTCTGGGGTGTGTGTGTGTGTGTGTGTG
>JAPYYM010001567.1:0-13321 GCA_028534135.1 Potos flavus
CCGGTAGTCCGGCCCCAGAGTCCCTGCTCTTAACCACTGCTCGCCACTGCTAGGACTTCACTGCAGCAAAGGGTTTGCATCTCTGAAATGGGTTAGTGGGGACGGCTGTGTGGGGAGGGTGTCGTGTTCTTCCCTAGAGGTGTATGGGAACCGAAGGAAGAGGGGCATCCTCTCTTCTTCACACATGAGCCAGCACACACACAGCTCGTACTCAGTGGGCCTGGTTAAGGAGGAGAGTGTCCCTGCTGAATGAGAGGCCCTGAGGGCATCCTGTCCCTTGAACAGTATTGGGTTCAATGACACACCTCGTTTAGAAGTTAAGGAAACTTATGAATTTAATAGACAGAAATTCTGTGTTGGAAGAAAGGCCATTTACCTAGCCTGTTGCTTACAGAAGAGAGAATTGAAGCTCAGAGAAGGGTGGAACTTTCTCACTATGATTTAATTTGCCATGTATATGCCCAGGCTAGGACTCAGAGCTCCTGGCTTGCTGTACAATGATTTGCACTGAGCCCCTTTGCTCATTCGGGGAGAAGGAACAGGTGGAATCTAAAACATCTTAAGTAGTTTCCATGCCAGAGCCAGGGCTAGGCGGGCTTCTGGTTATTTCTTTTAAAAATAAATATATAGTTTAAATACATAAATAAGCAAACCCTACTCCAGGACTAGGAGGGAGGGGCTGCCCTTTCTGGGTTCTGGCCCTGCAGATAAGGCTATCGGAACCTGGGCAGGACCCCTCCCGTGGCTGAGTCAGCCTAGCACTAGGGCTGACAAGCCATGTCATTCTGCCCTGGATGCTGAGTGGGAGAGAGGACAAAGCGTTCAGAGTCCATAAACTCAGGCTATGACTATTCTTCCCCTGAGCAAAAAGAAGCAACACTCAGAAGTCTACGTACACCCTGCAGCCCCTTTTGTGTGAGCTCAAAGAGCTCTCTTGCTCTAAAAGTGATGGCAAGGCCATCACGCTATATTCTGTCCCATCCAACCTTCATCCCACCCCACACAGCCTCCTCTCTGTGTGCATAATAGCCAGGAATCATCGAGAAATTTACTCTTTCAGTTTTTTCCTCTTTCTCTTGATTCAATGGCTCAGTGGGAGAAATGTGTATGGGTTTTCGTTGTTTTTTTTTTCCCCCATAAATTGGTGATAGACTTAACTTCACAACTTTGTTGTGTTTGTGTAAATTCACAATAGTTTTTAATTGTTAGTGTCTGGAAAGTTACATTATGGCAAATAAAAGAGGGGGGTGCTTTGAGTGCAGAAAATAAAAGCTGTTATCTCTAAGCCTCAGTTTTTTATCAATAATAAAAACATTATGAAACTAACCAAATGTGATATATATAAATATAATATATAGACATAATATATATATTACATCTATTTATAGATATAATATATAGATATCTGTATATAGAGCACCTAGTCCTATGACTGTTACATGGGAGAAAACTAAGGAAAGGCATCGCAGAGTATTTTAATGAACAATTCCTGACCCTGCCTGAAGGAGAGTAAGGAGTAGACTTTACAGAGTTAATGTTTCAATGTCTAATGTGGGTTGGGATAGAGGTGAGAAATCAATTTTTTATAAGCAAAAAGAGCTTAAATCACAAACAGGAGCTTTGCTCTTTCCAACAGTGGAGACTGGGTTGAGAGAGTGTAGTCAGAGGCCCTCTAGTTGCTGGTTAGCTGTCCTCAGGTAGGAATCTCCGCAAAGAACTAGTGGTCCCAAAAGGGCACTGCCTGGAGGTCGATATGGCCTGGGGATAAAAGTGCAGGCTAGCCTGGTGGTGGGTATTGAGGAGGGCACGTATTGCATGGAGCACTGGGTGTGGTACATGAACAATGAATCTTGGAACACTGAAAAAATAAAATAAAAGTATTTGGGAAAAAAAAAAGTGCAGGCTAGTCCTTATCCCCTTCTCTGAAGCTAGCAGAGAAGTGACCCCTGCCTACCTGCAGGGTGAGCAAAGATTTGAGAAGTTTGGGGCTGTGTCTTTGGGGAGTCAGCATACTTCTCTCCTTGGTCTCTCAAGTTCAGCTCTCCTGTATACTTGCCAGGCCTGCTGCAGTAAGAGGGAGTCTGAAAAGGCTGAGACGCTAGGATCGGATTCAGGGAAAAGAGAAGATATTAGTGTTCATTCCTTATTAACATGCTCCAGAACCGTTTTAGCCCAGTCGTCCACAAAACATGAGTTGTGGGTAAGAAACTGATTTTCCCATCTTTTGACGGTTTTCTTTAAGATTTATTATTTATTTATTTATTTATCAGAGAGAGAGCGCGCACGCACAAGCAGGGCGAAGGGCAGAAGCAGAGGGAGAAGCAGGTTCCCCACTGAGCTGAGACCCCTATTCAGAGCTCCATCGCAGGACCCTGGGATCATGACCTGTGCCAAAGGCAGAGGCTTAACCCACTGAGCCACCCAGGCACCCCTGACTGTTTTGAACATCAGAATCTAACCTACGCACTGAGGAAGTAAACAAAGCCAGGTATCCCATCTGGGGCAGGTGCACTTCAACAGGTGCACAATCATGACGGGAAGCATTTACTTTATCTATTCATTTACCTATCTGTCCATTCACTCGTTCATTCATTCATAAATACAAACAAAAAGGCTAGAGTGTAGTACAGCATTTAAATGCTCAGGGGGTGTATGTGTGTGTGTATGTGTGTGTGTTTGAGGGTGGAACTAAAGTAGAAGTACAACTCTGCCACCCCTTGCCCTCCCCAGACTAGCCTGTAAGTCTCTGTTGCCTGTGTCTGTTTAGCATAATTTTGAGACTGGGGGGAAGAGACCCTGTCTTCTCTGTGTTTCAATATCCTCATAATAACTAGAGAATAATAATTTATGCTTAAATATAAGAATAATATAAGAATAATGCCATGTGTAGGAGGGTGGTATCTAAACTTAGACAAACCACAGTACGAGTTCAGTCTTTGGAACATACATATGACATCGAGCAACTTAATTAACTTCTGTGAGTCTGGAGGTGTCCAGTATGAAATTGAGATAATAGTGTCTGCCTTCTAGTATTTACATTAGACCTTAATGATTGAATGAATCAATGGACTTATTATAGTGCTTAGCATAAACTAAGAGCCCTATAAATATCACTTTTAAAAAATTATTCAAATTCAATTTAATTAACATATACTGTATTATTAGTTTCAGAGGTAGAATTCAGTGATTCATCAGTTTCATACAACACCCAGTGCTCATTATGTCAAGTGCCCTCCTTAATGCCCACCACCCAGTTACCCCACCTCCCCATCCACCTCCCCTGCAGCAACCCTCAGTTTGTTTCCTATAGTTAAGAGTCTCTAATGGTTTGCCTCCCTCTCTGTTTCCATTTTATTTTTCCTTCCCTTCCCCCATATTCATCTGTTTTGTTTCTTAAATTCCACATATGAGTGAAATCATATGGAATTGTCTTTCTCTGGTTGACTTATTTCACTTAGCATAATATCTTCTAGTTCCATCCACCTCATTGCAAATGGCAAGATTTCATTCTTTTTTTAAAAGATTTTATTTATTTATTTGACACAGAGAGAGAGAGGGAGCGAGAGAGAGGAAGAGCACAAGCAAGGGGAGCAGCAGGCAGAGGGAGAGAGAGAAGCAGGGTCTCGGGAGCAGGGAGTCCAATATGGGGCTTGATTCCAGAGCCCGGGGATCATGACCCAAGCTGAAGGCAGACACTTAACTGACTGAGCCACCCACATGCCCCAAGATTTTATTCTTTTTTTTTTTTTCCCAAGATTTTATTCTTTTTAACGGCTACACACACACACACACACACACACACACATATGTATATGTATATATGTATATATTTATATATACCATTGCTTCTTTATCCATTCATCTGTCAATGGACATCTGGGCTCTTTCCATAGTTTGGCTACTGTGGACATCGCTGCTATAAACATTGGGGTGCATGTGCCCCTTCCAATCATTATGTTTGTATCCTTTGGATACATACCTAATAGTTCAGTTGCTGGGTCGTAGAGTAGCTCTATTTTTAACTTTTTGAGAAACCTCTATACTGTTTTCCAGAATGGCTGCACCAGTTTGCATTCCCGACAATGGTGTAAGATGGTTCCCCTTTCTCCATATCCTCGCCAACATTTGTTGTTTCCTGACTTGTTCATTTTAGCCATTCTGACTGGTGTGAGGTGGTATCTCACTGTGGTTTTGATTTGTATTTCCCTAATGCCCAGTGATGTTGAGCACTTTTTCATGTGTCTGTTGGCCATTTGTATGTCTTCTTTGGAGAAACGTCTGTTCATGTCTTCTGCCCATTTCTTGACTGGATTTTTTTTTCAAGGGGAGGTGTTGAGTTTGATAAGTTCTTTATAGACTTTGGATACTAGTCCTTTATCTAATAAGACATTTGCAAATATCTTCTCCCATTCTGTAGGTTACCTTTTAGTTTTGTTGACTGTTTTCTTTGCTGTTGAAAAGTTTTTTTTTGTTTTTTGTTTTTTTTTTTATCTTGATGAGGTTCCAATAGTTTTCCTTGCCTTTGAAGTAGTTATTGCCACCGAGGTCAAAGAGCTTGCTGCTTGTGTTCTCCTCTAGCATTTTGGTGGATTCCTGCCTCATATTTACGTCTTTCATCCATTTTTAGTTGTGTGTGTGTCAGAAAGTGGTCCAGTTTTATTCTTCTGCTGTTGCTGTCCAATTTTCCTAACACCATTTCTTGAAGAGACTGTCTTTTTTCCACTAGATATTCTTTCCGACTTTGTCAAAAATTAATTGACCATAGAGTTGAGGGTCCGTTTCTGAGTTCTCTATTCTGTTCCATTGATCTCTGTGTCTGTTTTTGTGTCAGTACCATACTGTCTTTATGACATCACTTTTTAATATGTATTTTTAAGCACAGGCTAGGTATCAGTCTGACCTGACCTTATTTAATCATTAATACACTATACAGCAAGTATTTATCCCCCTTTTCCAAGGGAGTAAAGTATAAGTCAGATTATGTAAGGAAATATTTGAACATTATATAGCTAGAATATTATTTTATTTATCTGGAAGTCTGGAGGTCTTATTTATCTGGAGGTCTGGAACTGATGGTCACTTTATCTCAGATAAACAATACAGATACATATACACTAAAAGCTGAAAGGTCCCATACAACCTTACCTTCTTTTTTTAAGATTTATTTATTTATTAGAGAGAGAGTGCACAGGGGGCCATGGCAGAAGGAGAGGGAGAAAGAAACTTTAGCAGACTCTGCACTGAGTGGAAAGCCCCATGTGAGGCTAGATCCCATGACCCTGAGATCATAACCTGAACCAAAAACAAGTCAGGCACTTAAAGGAGTGAGCCACCCAGAAACCTTAACCCTACCTTCTAATAGCATTGCTCTCCCTAAAGGTAACGAGCTTTAAGAAGTGTGAGTTCTTCCAAAATATTTTTGATATCAGGGAGGAAGATGGTGGGTGAGAGCGAGGGAGTGAAGGAAAGAGGGGTGGAGGGGTGGGGAAAGAGATTTAATATTTGTTTATCTCTTGAAAAAATATTTCCACTATGTTAAGTTGGAGGTAATATTTTCCTTTCCACAATCCTAGGATAAATAAAGACAGACTGGTATCTAAAATCATTTTGGGAAAGTCTGACTTTGAAAATCCAAGCTGTTTTACTCTCCATTGCTTTACTATTAGATATGGGAAAGGGAGTGTAGACGTTTTTCCAGGTGATATAACTGGGGAAAAGGGTGAATGATGGGATCACCCAGACGTCCCATCTCTGCAAGGTGGGGGCTCCCACCTTCAATCAAGAGACCCCTTCCCTCCTATAAGGCCCCACCCATCTTGGCTCTTAACTTCATGGGTGTCTCCTTCCCTCTAGTGGTCAAGGCAACAATTGCAGCCTTCTTTTCTAAAGCATTCTTCCAGGTATATGTAAGAGAACATAATACATGAATACCTGCCATTTGCATTGACATGGATGGAAATGGAGAGGATTATGCTGAGTGAAGTGAGTCAAGCAGAGAAAGACAATTATCATATGGTTTCACTCATATGTGGAACATAAGGAATAGCGCGGAGGACCACAGGGGAAGGCAGGGAAAACTGAATGGGAAGAAATCAGAGAGGAAGATGAACCATGAAAGACTCTGGACTCCCAGAAACAAACTGAGGGTTACAGAAGGGAGGGGTTGGAGGGATGGGGTAACCAGGTGATGGGTATTAAGGAGAGCAGGTGTTGTGATGAGCACTGGGTGTTATACACAATATACAAAACAATTGTTGAACACTGTATCAAAAACTAATGATGTATTTTATGTTGGCTAATTGAACACTTAAATTGAACATTTAAAAAAGAACCTTCAAAAAATAATACATTAATATAAGAAAAAATAATATTTTGATTGAAATCATCCATTTTTTGTCATTGTGATTACCACTGACATTCTCCATCTTCACAGTAATCACTCAGATTCTCCTGAGTGTGGGCCTCTAGACTGTGGGACATTAAATCTAAGAAGGTACCCTAGTGCTCACTGGTCTAAGCTGAAATGGCTATAGCAGAGTAAACTAAGAAAGTTTATAGATATTTTCCAGAAGGAGTGAAATGTTTGGACACTTTTCCAGATCAGTGCACAGGAAAAAATAATGGACAATGGGTCCTATATTATACTGAGCAGCAGTAGCATAAACCTGTATCAGTTATTAGTCCAGACAAAAGTACAGATTGAGTAGATCAGATCAAGATGGAGGCAAGAGGGATGAGAGGGTAGGAACAAGAAAAGAAAAGCCATTTGATCAGAATGATAGAAAAGGACAGGCAGCACCTAACCACAAATGACTGTGATACCACCAGTGCCGAAGACTCTGTGAATAAAGACAGAGGCACAACACACATAGGAGGAGACACCTACCTGGCAGTCTGATTGTGCCATCAGTGTGGAGGATTTCATAAAAACAATCCAAAGAGGAAGTGGAAGTGTCATAAACCTAAAAGCCAAACTCTGAGGCATTGCAACACATGACTGGGAAGGATGTGGAATGGTAAAGACCAGACCCATCTGAGCCAACGTGGAGAGGAGCCTGGGCTCATCAGGCAAGGGTTCTATCCTGCTGTTGGCCAGGGGGACAGGGTGGCGATAAGAGAAGGGGTAGGATCAGGGTAGGGAGGACTAGGGAAGCTGTGAGGATGAAGTAGAAGTCTATCGGTGTTAGTCACCATGGGCATGTTGGTTAAAACACTGCAGAAACTAACACCTTTGTCTTAACTCCACTCAGAGATCTCCGTCACAGTAAACATGTCAGATGTAGAAGGGTGCAATAATGGATTTAAGAAACATCCAGTAATTCTTTACAATCCATGAATGATGATCAGTCTAGGAGAACTTGAGGAAATGGGCAAATTTGAGAGAGTGAACTAAGAAAATATTTGTCATTTTTGGAGGTCTGGAACTGATGGTCACTTTATTTCAGCCCACGAGATGAGGATTTGAAATAGCATTTAACAGAAAACAGGACTGAAGTAGAAGCAAGTAAATAAGCCACAAATAAATACAAATGTGCATCAGAAACATGATTTACTTCACTAATTTTAGGCAGTTTCTCACACAATTCAGTTCCGTTGGGTGTTCACAGAAGCAGAAGCACAGGAATGCAGACTCTTTCCAGCTTTTGAATTCACCATCTCACAGTCTTTTACTTCTCACCACATGGAAGGACAGAGAGCACGATGAGAAGACGCCCCTGGCTTGGCTAGGGACACATGATTGTCTTCAGTTTCCTTCGGTCAGAACCAGCCATGTGGCCAATGTGATTGCAAGGGCTGATGGGACAGGGAGAGGAGCACGTAGATTCCAGCGATCTGTACTCTCTCTGCCACTCTCGTCGTGAGTGATCAGCATTACCTCACGCGTCCAAAAGCAACAGGAGTATTGACTGTAAATCAAACTCATGAGAAAGCAAGTAGGTATTACGCATAAGCAGTGAGGATGAGATGAGTGCCAAAAGCTCACCAAACTCCGTAATACTGGCTAAATCCAGACTCTCTTACTTCAAAGTGTATCTTAGTCCAGAACAAATAAGTTAGGTTTTTAGTTAACTCTCTCTTGTCTGCCCCTGGCCATGTGAGCTGATCATCTTTTCTGCGATCCCAAAGGATCCTGGTAAATATGCTGCATTTTCTTATAGCTCATCTCTACATATATCAGTTCTGTGTTTATATGTCTTTCTCCCTAACTAGACCACACAGTTCCTTAAATTAGGGATTATATTTTGTTCACCTTTATTTCTCTAGTACTCACTATCAGACCTGGTACATATCAGGAACTTAATGAATTTTGGTGAACAGACAATATTAAATGATTCCTTAGATATTATTAGATATTTGCTATGATACACACTTATCACTGGGACTTAAGTAAATAGAGATATCCAGGCATATTATAGATGAATGGATACCCACCAACGCAAAGTAGTAGACACCTCTAGACAGACTGAAACACTTACGAGCAAACAGGGACACTTTCTTACACATATTATTCATAAATATAAGCCCATCGACACAGAGAAACACAATGTAGATTTTACATATACTCTCATGAACACAGTTTTGCCAACCTCCTTCTCTCTCCTCTTTGGCTCACCCACCCTCACTCGTCTCTCAGTTGCAACAGTTTGAGTAACCTAACCCTCCACCAAGTCTTCAGCAGATATGCAGGATCCCATTTACGGCATGATTGATGGACTGAATATTTTACTTGTTTTCATCTGATGAGAACATGAAGGAGGGAAAACTTTCCCCTCACTTGGACCACAAACTGTGTTTGTATAGATATATCTGATTAAGTTCCCATTGTGTGATTTTTGGATACAATACTTAACCTACCTAGATAATCTATCTACATCTCAGTCTCTTCATTTGACAATTAGGAATTATAATGAAAATTACATGACGATCAATTAAATTAAAGTGTGAAGCTCTCAGGGCATCAAGGAGCAACGGTAAGATCTGAATGTACAATCGATTTTCTTCTATTATTGGTATACCCTGGACTCATGTGAGCACCCAGGTTCCACGTCTAAGCTCTTTGAGCCACTTTAGAGAAATAACTGTATCTCCCTCTCACTTATAAAGTTGAATCTTAATCTTAAGTGTAGGATCTGTGCTTATTTTCCCTATTACAATTCATTTTGCTAGTTTTGCTCCCTGGCCGCATATGTCAACAATACTTTCGGATCTAGCTGTTCAGTAGTGATAGCATTTGATAATATGCTAAGAGGCTTGAGTGAGCTATCAGAAGAGGCAGGGCCAGTGAACGCACCAAGGGCATCAGCAAGAAGTCAGATAAAGGGAATGGCTGGGAAAGATGTCTCCTGAGGGAACACTCACAAGATACACAGAGAGTAAAGAAAGGAAAATGATAGATCTAACATACAGATGCCAAGGTACCTGTGATTTCTACAGGTGTATGAGTAAGAAAGATGGAAAGACAAGGAGATCCAGCTATTTACACTTTGGATGTGGTAGAGTTCTGCCTGATTGAAATGTCTTAGGAATGGACATGGGAAAGGATGGTCAAACTGGGACATAATTGGAGGCTAATAGTAACCAACAGAAAATTATTAGGAAATACCAGGAAAACAACATCCAAGTAATGGAATATCTGCATAAGAAATACTACTCAACAGTTAAGGAAAAACAAACTATTGGTAAACACAACTTAGATGAATCTCAAAGGCATTATGCTAAGTGAAACAAACTAATCTCAAAATGTTACACACAGTCTGATTTTTGTTACATGACACTCTTGAGAAGACAAAACAATAGTGATAGAAAACAGATTAGTGATTTGCAGGGGCTACAGGTGGGATGTATAATTCTACAAGGTAGTGTGAGAAAATTACTTTTAGAGTATTAACAGTTCTGCATCCTGAACAACTCAATTTTTCAGTCTGCTACTTAAGGCAGAGAAAGAGAAAACCAGGTCCAAAAATACCTTTGTTTTTCAAATGGAGGAACTAAAGATTGAGGTGACATCTGGAAAGAATCACAAGGCTACAGAGTGTTTCTAGAGATTTCTCCCCCCTAAACACACACCTACACACACACACATACACACCCATGCATGCAGCCTCGTGCTTATGCCCACAAACCACCTATGAAGGAAGGGGAAGAGGATAAGACCTAGAGAAATAAGACTTTTAGAGGTTTAATAAAATATTCAAAAATATTGGGGTAAAATATATTTTTCAGATTTCAGGCAAAAAAATGGCAAAGAAAGAAAAATTGCAACATCTTCATTACCATGTTTTAATTATTAAGTGTCTAAAACTATCACCTTTTATTCATAAATCAGAATTCTTAAATAATGTCCAAATACTGTGTCCCTAAACAGGATGTTTGAAAGCTGTGTGTTGCTTAGATATTTTTGTCCCTTCTCAGGAACTGCTGTGTGGACATGAATATGCAACAAATAAATTCATGGAGAGCTCTTAGAATAATACCTGAAGCAAGATGTTTGCTGTGACTCTGAGACATTGAAGTCTGTCGTGCATTAAATAAATCAGTCCTAGCCATACCCCACAAATAAAATGGTTTATCTTTTTCTAAAGAACTGCATTAACAGCTTTGGAAGTTTACAGAATGGCAGGCAGTCATCCTTAGGGAGGCCATAAGCTGATGGGGAACAATACTGCTACCCTTGCTGAATTCTGAATGCCACCCAATATTCTTTCAATAAATGCCCTTTATTGGCTTAAGAAAGCCAGAGTCAATTTCACTAACTTGTAACTTCTGTTGCTTATAAAGATTTCTAAATAATACAGTAAGTTGTATTGATGGTATTTTTCACATTGGCAATCCTCTGGCTCTTCATTGCTAGGGAATGAATCTCCAGATATAATGCATTTAGGAAAGGATGATGAAAAGTGTAAGACTGGAGGCAATTAATATATGTTTTTTCTAGTGAAAATGGCAGATGAGGTTTTTCCATGTTGAAGTTACTGGAATATTCTCAGGGTGCTTACTCCCTGGATATGACATCAGTACGGAAAGTTTCTCAGGTGAGGCAGACCGAATTTAGATGGACTGATTATTTCCCGGGCTCTGCACATAAACTTTGAATAAGAAAACAGGGGGTTGGGAAGGGGTCCAACTAGAAGAACCAACTTAGGAAAAAACAGCAGCCTTTTCAGAATACAGAAATATTTAGGTCACATGCCTATAACTAGTCTAGCTCCACATAGTAGCATAGAACTTACAGTAGATGGGTAAGATAATTATTATTACCTATAACATGAGCAAAAGACAATACATCATCTCTCAACCAAAATGAACAGCATAAAACCTTACAAGATTTTGAGAAAAATGGAGGGAAGAAACTATTCCATCAGTGCATACCATTAATTTGCCGGGTTTTCTGACTTGATTAGCATAAAAATTTCATCAAGTGAAAAAGCCCTGAGTTCTTTTATGTTGAGAAGCAAGCAAGGGTAGATGGAGACAAGAGATATCTAAATCTATACTCAGTTATTACAGAAGAAAAATATCAGGAGGTGAAGTAGAAAGCCAGAAAGAGGAAAATTAGTAAGTTGGTATTCAGCAGCTACGGGAAGAGAACAAGGGGTGCTAGGGGATCTGGCTTCGACTGGCTAATAGGAAATTGATGGGATGCTATTTCGCTTTTGATCTTTATCAGTTTCCATTTAGTAGTAAAATCCACTGATATACTGAGAGAAAGTGAAGTTTCAGGTGTAAGCTTTCTAGAGTTCTATACACTTGCTAGGTTTCCTCAGTAAAATGTATTTACTTTTAGAGCAACATCATTTCCAATACGGTTAGATTCAAACATAGAGATGGGAAAATGAGAAATAGATCATTCTAATTTCCTTTTTATAACACACAAAATGTACTTCCAGCTGCACATCTTCCTTCAGATGAACTGTCTTTGATCCGGGCTATGTTTCTTCATTTATCTGACATTTTCTGAAGTAGTACTTCTTCTCTCTTGACATACAAGATCTGGAATGCCCCATCTCACCTCTTTCCTATATTCCTTTTCCCCAAGATCACCAGCATTTTCTCTTAAATATATATTGTATGTGTATAATATATATATTCTAATAAAATATTCTATATATGCAATTCCAATATTCATTCTAATACACATACTGGAATACATACACAGAATATATATATATAGAATATATATATATATATAGAATATTATATGTTATATATACTCTAATAACATTCTATACATATTCTATTCTAATATATATATTCTAATACACGTGTAATACTAGAATATATATCTGCTCACATCAACTTATAGTTTTATGTAATAATTAAAATCTCATCTAACTCTGAAAAAAGACACTGAGTATAAAACCAAGCTTCTCTTCCAATAACGAGAAATGAAAAACTCTCAGAGATCTCAATCAAGATCGTGAAACAAAAGCTGAAGCCCTACTGTGTGCAGAAAATAGGCGAAGGATGCTTCTCTGAATTTGCTTGGTCTTGATACTATATATAATGGGGTTCATGAATGGAGGAAACAGAAAGTAGACATAGCTCATAGTAATGTGGACCACATGTGGTGCATGTTTCCCAAACCTGTGGATGAAAGTTAGGCCAATCACAGTAATATAAAACACCAGAACACAGCTAATATGGGAGACACAGGTGTTAAGGGCCTTAGCTCGCTCCTCTCCAGAGGTGATGCCCATAACCATTTTCAGGATTAAAATATAAGAGAAGAGGATAATTAGAGCATCTAGGAAGAAAGTCAAAGCAACAAGAATCATGGGGTACACACGATTAAATGTTATATCAGCACAGGCAAGTTTCATGACATCTTGGTGGAGGCAAAAGGCATGGGAAAGAACATGGGAACGGCAATATGGGAACCAGTAGAGTGGCACAACTGGGGGCACAAGGGATAAAAAACCTCTCATTAGTACCCCCAATCCTGCCTTCATCACCCGGGATTTGGTAAGAATGGAGTTATACCTCAGAGGGGTGCGGATGGCAATGAATCGGTCATAGGCCATAGCAAGCAAGACACCTGATTCCACAATGGAAAGGGAGTGAATAATATAAGCCTGCAGGAAGCAGGCTCCGTGGCTCATCTCCCGGTGATTCATCCATAAGACACCCATTACCGTAGGCATCGTGGTCAATGTCACCATCAGATCTGTGCCTGCCAGCATGGCAAGGAAATAGTACATGGGTTCATGGAGGCTGTGGTCATCCTTGATGAGGTAGAGGAGAGTGCCATTGCCAAGAAGCACAGAGACATAGACTGCAAAGAAGGGGATGGAGATCCAGTGATGAGCAGCCTCCAGACCTG
>JAPYYM010001568.1:0-13319 GCA_028534135.1 Potos flavus
AATGGATAAAGAAGATATGGTCCATATATGCAATGGAATATTATGCCTCCATCAGAAAGGATGAATACCCAACTTTTGTATCAACATGGACAGGACTGGAAGAGATTATGCTGAGTGAAATAAGTCAAGCAGAGAGAGTCAGTTGGGAGAAGGAAAGGATGGGTATCATTTTTTTTTTAAAGATTTTATTTATTCATATGAGAGAGAGAGCACGAGCAGGGGGAACAGCAGGCAGAAGGAGAAGCAGGCTCCTTGCTGAGTGGGGAGCCTGATGTGGGACTCGATCCCAGGTCCCTGGGATCATGATCTGAACTGAAGGCAGTTGCTTACCCAACTGAGCCACCCAGGTGCCTCCTCACTGGGTATCATTTATATCACCAGTGATTTAGGTTCCCATCAAAGTCATCAACAGGAAGGCCAAGGAAGGCTCCCATGTTCTAAAGAATATAAAGCATGAATCTCAGATCCAGCAAATAGTTAAACACCCTAACATTGCCCAGCTGTGCAAAACCCTGGAGACAGAAAGCTCTTATTACACGGTGGTGAAGCTATACCTTGGCAGCAATCTCCTGAATGGGAGCTGGGATCAAAAAACTAAGTGAACGGGGAGCGAAGACATTCTCCAGGCAGATCACATCTGCTCTGGGGCTACTGCAGGGCACGGAATTGTACACAGACATAATGCCATTCCTTCCTCTGAGGGAGGAAAAGTCACTAACGTTCCCATGTTCCTGAAGCCCTTGACATGTCAGTCGCTGACAGTGAGCCCAGTACAGGTTCCATAAATCAGTAAAGCTAAAGGGAAGATAGTGTCCTTGAGAAGCTTGTCACTGGGTGTGCCATTATGAGAAAATGAGCATCAGTCCATACGTCCACCTGTGAAGATAGTTGATGCGACCATGACCATCTCTTTCTTTTTCCAGGGTTTAGTTTGAGCACTGTTTATGTGAAAACAGTGGCTATAGTTTGGAGGGAGACATTTGTATCCTCCTATGAACAAAAAACATTCAAAGTAACAGAATGTGGGAGGCGTTCTTGCAAATTTTTGTGGGTTTAATGACTTGGGAGAAACTCCTATTGAGGGTAGCCTATGGTATTAGCTGATTTATAATGTGTCTATTCTCTCCACCCAGCCAGATTTTTTAAATGCCTTATAAAATGTCTTATGATTTGGGAAAGATCCTAGTACTTATTCCCAAGATCCCTAATACACTAAACTATACATAGCTCCCTCCACATCACTGTCCCCCAACTCCCCTCTGCTGCAGGATTCCAGAGGCTAGAAAGCAATTCTGTAACTTAGAATCCCTTTCCATAGCACACAAAACATACCAATCTATTTCTCCTTAAATGGGAGAAATCCAAAAAAAAAAAAAAAAAAGGGAGAAATCCCATGAAAGAAGGTTAATGGACTTAAAATAAGAGAGATGCTGAAGATACACATCCAAACAATCTTTCAGGGAAAAGGTTTCCAACAAGCTCTTGCATGACTGGTTATTTTTAAAGCAACAACTTAAAAAATAATAATAATAATAAATTAATTAATTAATTAATTAATAAAGCAACAACTTACTAGCTTGTTCAATTGTTTAATGACTGTCAAACTGTTCATCATTCAAAAGCATTTAGATATGTAAACACATCATGACTTGGGGAAGCAAAGGCTCTGAAGCTCTTCACAGTAAGGGCAGGCATGAAAAGGCAGCCGAATCCACTTGGAGGACCTCCCACGCATTGGTCTGCCTGGCAAGGTACCATGCCCACCTGCACCATCACCTATCCCTCCAAAATGCCTACATCCCCAAGACAGCAGAGACGAACAGTAGAACAAAGAGCTCAATAAAATGTTTGGTGGGGGAAAGGATACAAATTATGTCTGAATATGTGATCTTGTTTTTAATGATCATATTTAAATGGTTTGTTTTAATCTCTGCCCTGTCCTCCTCTCCCTGGTTGTATTTCTGACTGTAATACAGAGATCGCCTACTACATGCATTTTCTTAGTATATAGTGGTGAATACGCAAATCTATCATGTTATTTAATGCCCATGACTCCCCTGTGAAGCATTACCAAGGATACCTGGAGTTGGCCATGCCATCATGGATGCCTCACGAAAGTACTGCAATTAGGTGCCCTTCTTTGGGACTATGCTTAGGGACTCTGTCCTGCTATACGAGTCATACAATTGTGTGGCCAAGAAAAAGTAGAAGGGTTTTATTTTTTCAATTAGCTCATTGTTAAAAAGACCAAAAAACATGTGACTCCTACAATATGTGATGACAAGTCCCTTCTTCCATGCAGACTCCTAAGGGGAGCCTTCTCAGATACTCAGGGCGTTCATCCACTTTAGGCAAATTTCACTTGCCTAAAATATAAAGCAGGAGGAGAGTGCTCTGTGTGATTTATCCTGAGACCCATACCTCTAAGAGACAACTCTGAAAATAATGCTATATTTATAGAAGAGTCTGGGTAGGAACCATTTAGTGACCTTACCTGCCTTCTTTCCAATTATTGCTTGATTAGAAAGGGAGAAACTCCATTTGGTCAATTTTTTTTCTAAAGATTTTATTTATTTATTTGACAGAGAGTGAGAGAGGGAACACAAGCAGGGGTGGGGGGTGGAAGAGGGATAAGCAGGCTCTCTGCCGAGCAGGGAGCCCCATGCAGGGCTCGATCCCAGGACCCCGAGATCATGACCTGAGCCGAAGGCAGACGCCCAACCAACTGAGCCACCCAGGTGCCCCTGACTGATCAATTTTCTTAATGATGTGTACAAAGACTGCTTGTAGTCATTGCTTAGCAAGTCTCCTATTTTAAAAGGGACAATTCCCAAAGTAACAGCTTGTCAATGTCAAGTCAAAGCCAGGAAGAGAAACCTGAAAGCATATTGCTTTGTTTGCTAGTGTTTTTTCTGGGAACTCAAAGAATCTAGTTCATTATCACTTCCGAGGCTCAAGTCAAGAAAAAATCCTCTTCAGCACAGCTGCAATGTTCTAGAACACAATACACTATTAGTATATGACGTTTACTTTCCTGGGTCTATTTAGGGACCTGAGGACTGAAATTTTCCTTCTGGGTAAATACAACAATATCAAAATTATTGTTAAGAATAAATGTCTGTGACTATTTTGTTAATCCAGCTGACTATGACTTTATTTGAAACATAGACCTAACAGACCTCAGGAGGCAGCACTAAGAGCTAAGGCATTTTCTCCAGGTGGAGAGATATTATTTCAAACTACAGTGGAAATTTAATAGTTGAGGCATAGATAAAAATGTATGACACATACACACCCACACACAGAGTCCTTTATCATATTAAGCTACCATGTAGAATATTAATTAAAATAATGTGTCATTTAAAATGTTGTATAAGTGCAACTAAAAATCTCAATTTAGCATTTTGTGAGTGCAGTTACATGTGATATTAATACACACTCTGTGGTCTGTGAAACCATTCTGTGATTTTTCTCAAAATGTTATTCATTCCAAACGAGCCTGACAAAATAATCTTGAAAGGAAAAAATTCCTCATGTTTGAACATGTTTGTTGCTTTTCAACAATTACTAACTGAATTCAGAGGGACTCTTATTAAAGTAATAAAACCCTGAAAACTACCTACATTGTTGCAGCCAAGAGGTCTCCAGGGCAGGCTCTCAGAGCTCTCAGAGGAGCCGGGAGATTCAATCAGATTCAATCTCGCTGTGTGATTTCACTGATGGTTTACAAATTTCATGACACGGACCCCAGCCTCGAGTCCTTCCAGGCCAGTCATGCTCACCGGGAGGTAATCTTACATAGACTAAGATCCCAGATAGCTGTCGTTTCCTAAGCCAACCTGTGTCTAGGGGAAACTTTTCAGGGATCTTTGTAGGAATAGATAAATTGTACAAGAAGAATAACAATCATAACTGATATCAGTGGACCACCTACGACCTGCTCAAAGTCTATAACCTAAATTCACATTTTTAATCAATATAAAATGTTATGAAGTCAATGCTAATATTATCTCATTTTACAGAAGTTGGAAGAGATGGCGGCCCAGAGAAGTGGAACTGTGATTCCAACAGCGGAAGGGTGGGCAGAAAACAAAAGTGAGTAAAGTGAGTCAGGTTCCCAAGGCAACAGGGAATGGTAGGCAGCTGACTGGACAGTAAGGCTTGGATTAAAAGGCCAAATACTATTTAGCCTCATCATGGTCTGCTGTCACATAAGGAACTTTCCAATACAGTGTAATGTAAATGGCCAGTCATGGAATGCCAGGCATAAGCTAAAGAAAACATTCCTGAGAGCTAGCTGAAAGAAAAATCCAAGAACTTAAAGCCAAAACCAAGTGATTTTATATAAAGACAATGTCTCAACCTGTTTCCCCACATCCCTATACCCCACGAGAATTGCTGCAATAAATTATGTTTTTACTGGATGTTTTATCAAGTTATTCATAGGCCCGCTTTATCCAACTGCTGCTAAAAAGAATTAAAGTCTTCTCGGCTGGAGGTGAACTTCTTGGTCTGCCTATTTGTAAATCTTTCAGACTTCGTATGGAATAATACCATGATGTTGGAGGGGCTTTCTCGGGAGCAGTTAGCATTCCGCGTGGAAGCCCTATACACACGGCCCCTGAAATGCTTGCTCATCAGAAATACAGCCCCAAAGTGGACGCCTGGTCCGTGGAAGTAAATCACCAAACTCCCGCGTCGGGTGAGGAACCCTGACCGATCACCCCTGCAGATTTAGAGCTATGTGAAACCTGGCCAGTGAGGAGGACAGGGTGTCACAGAAAGCATTTTTTCCCAGCCTAAGTTTAAGAAATCACACACAGGCATCACCTACCTCTTAGCAAAGCTGCTGCCCAGTTTTGTAATCCTGTCATGGGGAGAATCTGGGAAGATTGATCTCTGCGGTCTCGTGGTCAACTTTTTACCTCTCCCTCAGACCCAGAGTTGCACAAGTATTTGCAAGGAACACACTGCAAGGCACCTGGGTGGCTCAGGCCGCTAAGCGTCTGACTCTTCATTTCCGCACAGGTCATGATCTCAGGGTCATGAGATCCAGCCCCGTGTCGACTCTGCACTGGGCACGGAGCCTGCTTGAGATTCTCTCTCTCCATCTCTCTGCGCCCCTCCTCTCTGCTCACATGCATGCACTTTCTCTCTTAAAAAAAAAAGGGGGGGGTGGCGCCTGGGTGGCTCAGTCGGTTGAGTGGCTGCCTTCAGCTCAGGTCATGATCCCAGAGTCCTGGGATCAAGCCCCGCATCGGGCTCCCTGCTCAGTGGAGAGCCTGCTTCTCCCTCTCCCTCTGTCTGCTGCTCTGCCTACTTGTGCTCTCTCTCTAGCTCTCTGTCAAATAAATAAATAAAATATTTAAAACAAAAAAAAAAAGAACACACTGCATTCCTTCCCCACCCCACCCCCAATCAATTCTTCAAGACCCAATCCAATGTCCCATTCTCCATGAAGCCATCTCAAATACTCTGTGGACTCTCTCGCCTGGATGGTTGGGCGCCCTACACGTTTTGTCTTCCCCTGGGCCGGAGTGCTTACTACCACTGTGCGGAGTCCCTGTCCTTTGGCTGTGGGGCATGACTGCAGGACCAGCACATCTGCACTATGGGGAGCTTAACGGGGACTTCAGAGTTGCTTTTTGGGTGGACTTTTGAATTATCTAGGTTTGTTAATGGGCCATCCTCCTCCATTAGTCGTTACGAGTTTAAGCAAAACATTCTAATCACAGAGCTCAAGTTTAAAATGTGTGAAACTTGTCCTTAAATATACTGGTGTTAACAAATGGTGGCCAAGAAGTCAAATGAGGTTGTTTTATTTATTTTTTTTTTTTAAAGATTTTATTTATTTGTCAGAGAGAGAGAGATCATAAGTAGGCAGAGTGGCAGGCAGAGGCAGAAGGGAGAAGTAGGCTCCCTGCCGAGCAAAGAGCCGATGCGAGAGTCAATCCCAGCACCCTGGGATCATGACCCGAGCCGAAGGCAGCCGCTCAACCAACTGAGCCACCCAGGTGTCCCAAATGAGGTTGTTTTAAAGAAGAAAAACATGTGCTTAATTAATATGCCAGAGTTCTACAACCATTTTCATCATATTATTGCTTATTACAGCCTAAGATTCAATTGTCCATAGTAGCATACAGTTCACGTAGAAAGTCTGCAAAGGATATGATCTTAATTAATTTTAAAGCTCCGTTGGAAATCATGTTTGCACTCTATTCTTTTAACAAGTCTTTTTCTTCACGAATACCACAAAGAAGGTGTCAGAACCATTGTGTCCAAAATGCCACAATGTCTAATCTAGAAAAGTCTAAATTAATAACACTTTACTATATGAAAAAAAAGACAGTAGACTGAAATATAGTTTTAATGGTTTAAAAATAAGGAAAGAGAAGAAAAGAAAAAATAAAAAGATAACAGATGTGGCTTCTCCACATCTTCTCCAGCTACTTTTGGATCTCGCTAAATTTTATCCTACTCTTGGAGGGTTTGTTAAAGGATGCATTATTACTTTTAAATTCACATGTTAGAAAGAAACATACTAAGTTAACAGACCTCCTTATTTGGTTGGTGTTTGATTAAGTACTTTTCATGCCTAACTTCTGGGAATGAACAATCAGAATACAGTGAGGTTTGGGGAGTTTTGTTCCTTTGCTTTGTTTTTTTGGAAACCAAAGTGCGCATTAGCTCTGACTTCCATTCAACACAAGAACTCCACTAAGGAAACACCAAGAGTCACTGTGCTTGTTCGTTATTTTTGTGCATCTAGTTTTAAGATCTTTTGGAGGGCTGAGGCATGATTAAACTTCACATCAGTTGACTAAATTAATAAACCAGCTGTTGTCTTTAAAGCATGTCAGAGATTTCAATGGACTGGAAGAGTTGCTTTCTGCTACAGCTAATAAATTTTCAAGTTAACGTATCATCGAGTTTCAGTTAAAATTAAATCTCAAATTCACAATTGTTAGACTAAACGCACTGTGTGTATCACCTTTTGAACCACTGCCTGTGTAAGTCTAACCCAGCTGCTCCTTTACCTCTAGTTCTCTTTTTGGCATTAATATTCCGGCTGGTGTGTGGGAGGTGCGAGAGACCTGTGCTCCGCCCACCTCAATCAGATTTGTGCATTGAGCACCTAGACCTTTGAGAGGAGCACTTTGTTTCCAGAGCAAGATTTCCCAGGCGTCCCGTCCCGCAGGGTGCCGCTCTCCCTGCCTGATCATTTACATCTAAGCCCCAAACCAAAAACACCCTCAGGCTTAGGCAGACAACCTGCTTCACTCGAATATTAACACCCACTACCTCCACCTCAAAACAGCTCTTTGGCACAACCTGTCTGAAAAACAGCTGAAGAATATTTAAATCCAGTGCTTAAGTGGCTTAGAGGATTATTAGGGGGATAAAGAGTTTTGGGGCTGTAGGTGGCTGATTCAGTGACAAACTCGGTTGATAGTGAGTTGGAAATCCTGGTTGATGGTGAGCATGAAAGTCATTATTACTGCCTCACAGGCCTTCTCCGGCCTGACATTCCCTGTGGTTTCTGGTTCTCTCCCTAGGTCCCTTTACAAGAAGTCTCACAAATTCGAGATGATAAAAATGTCTCCGAGGAACATTTGAATGGTGATCACAAACTCCAAATGGATTTTGTTCCGCTTTCTTGTAAGTCTCCATAGTTTTCGTATGTTTCTGAACTCTCTGGCCCTGCCAGGTTGAAATGCTTGAAATCCCAAGATTCCTACCAAAGGAATGGTTTCTCCATTCATCCCGTGGCCTGGACACATAAAGGCCACTAAGAACCATGCACAGTTAAAGGCATACATTTAGTGGTTAAAAGCCTGGGCTGTGAAGTCAGACTCTTTGGGCTGAAATCCCAACTGCTAGTTCCTAGCTGTGGGCGCTTGGACAAGCTGCTTTATCTGCTTGCTGATGGGGCATGGCGCATACACTGTGATGGGGTGGGTTGGGGGCAGCATGTACTGAGAAAAGCTTTTAGGTAGGGAAACAGTGAGCACTCTTCATCCGCCCTCCCCATGCCACTGGGGGCAGCATGTATTGAGAAAAGCTTTTCGGTAGAGAAACAGTGGGCACTCTCTATCCACCCCTCCTGCCGCAGGCAGGGGTAACACTTTGTGATGGAACTTACCTTTGGCTTTTTTCTTTTCCCACTCCTCCTATTTTAACTGTGCTTCAAAAATTCCCCCTTCCTTTCCCTTCCTTCAAATCTCTAAGTTAAAAATCCCAGATACTCAGGGCGCCAGGGTGGCTCAGTCAGTTAAGCAGCTGCCTTCAGCTCAGGTCATGATCCCAGGGTCCTGGGATCGAGCCCCGCATCAGGCTCCCTGCTCAGTGGAGAACCTGCTTCTCCCTCTCCCTCTGCCGGCAGCTCTGCGTACTTGTGCTCTCTATCTCTCTGTCAAATAAATAAATAAAATCTTAAAAAAAAAATCCCAGATGCCCTAAAACCTGATTCATCCTTCATACTCTAGTACGAATACAGACTGAACCTTACCAGGATGAATTTTCTTCGTAAGTGAAGAGCTCAAGTAAATCATTTAACTGCTAAGTTCAAAGAGGGTTCTATTAGCCAGAGTCCTAACAGATCAGATATATATTTAAATTAAGATCATTCAAGCAGAGGGGTGCTTGGGTGGCTCAGTTGGTTAAGTGTCCGGCTTGGTTTCAGCTCAGGTCATGATCTCATGCATCGTGGGATCGAGCCCCATGTCAGGCTCGGGGCTCAGTGCAGAGTCTCCTCTCCCTCTTGCCCCTCCCCCTGCATGCATGCTCTTGCTCCTCTCTCTCTCTTCCCCTCATTCTCTCTCTAAAATAAATAAATCTTAAAAAAAAAAGATAACTCAAGGAGAGATCATTTCCCAAGGGACTGATGACACACAGCCATAAGTGGACGGATGGGAAGAGTTCAGGGAGAATGCAGGAATCTAGAGCTAACAGCAGCAGAGCTGCCTTCACCCCTACGCCCAAAGGGTCAAAGGGAGGAAGAGGGTACCGGAAACTGAAGTACAATCACAGAACATTGGCTTTCTAGAGAGAAGAAAGTACCTCATGTCAAGGGGAATGTCCAGTCCAAGACAACCTAAGTGAGACAGGACCAGGAGATAAAAATGTGGCCTCATTCTCTCCCTTCCCTCTAATCTGCATTGGCAAAGCACAGGGAGAGCTAGAAGTTTCCAGAGTCCATCAGTGCAGTCCATGCAGGTGGGCCTTGGGGCAGAAAGCAGGCCAGAGAAGGGTAAGGAAGAGAAGCAGAAAAACCAAGGAATGTATCTCTCAGAGGGGCTATGAGACATTTGGGGCAAGACCGTTCCTCATCCCCTCCTCTTCCTCTCATCTCTGTTCTCATCTCCCCTGATAGGTTCAGAACTCAGCGACTTGGCATAGAGTTTCTAACGTTTTGTGTTTGCGGAAGAACAAAGCTCTACATATCCTCTTCTCACCACCATAAACCTTGAAAGCTTCCAAAAGAATCAGGTTTTGGCCATCAGGCAGGCAAAGTAACTGGGAAAAACAATTCTCCTTTGGGACCACATAGCTTAAAGCTGGCATCTCTCCTGGAAAGGCATTTCTTGAGCAGCCATATATCTCCAGACTTTGAGCAGAAGCAAGGAGACAAGCAGAACGTAAATTTAACAGAGAAAATGAACCCAAGGGTCCGATTCAAATCTCAGGGAAAGGGTGCTTTGCACAGAATCAGAAATTGTGACTCACACTTAAGGCGGGATATGGCAGTGAAGAAAGAGACCCAACTTGAACACGCACACCATGTAAATCCTCCTTTACTGTCAGCTCACATCTGAAGGTCAATTCTAAATGCATTTTGCAAACAGCATCAGGCAAACAGCATCAGGCAAAGGTTGAAAGCAAAAAAGGGTTGGCGTTGTGCTTCTGGCCATGGTCAGCGTTACCTGTGTAGAGATGGGTCAGTGGGTCAGCAGTGTCCGAGAGCCACCGTCCCACGAAGGCAGATGGAAGCAGCCTACCTTGCACTGGGAGAAGGTAATCTTCTGAGATGTACTTAAGACACATGGCCCTTAGCTGAATATGCAGAGAGGTGAGGCTGGGACCTGGGAAAATATCCTAAATTTCTTCTTCTACAGCTTTAAGCCTGACTATCTATAAGACACAATGAAAACTCATTTGCGCCTATTAGGAGAACTATTCTCCTAATTCTCCTAATTCTCCTAAAGGAGAATTATATTCTCCTAAAGGAGAACTATATTCTCCTAAAGGAGAACTATATTCTCCTAAAGGAGAACTATTCCTTTAGGATGTATTTTTGGACTTCTGCTTGTCTAGCCCTGGGTGGAAAATACGAAATTACATTAATGTAACATAAATTTACAAGAACTAGAACCAGACCCATTAGGAATGTGTGACCTATATTCCGATTCTCCTCTGAGACACTTTCAACATCCTTCTGTTGCAAGACAGTGCTACAAAGGGACACACGTAAAGAGCTAGACATACAGTCCCAGGGAGTCTTTCGCTGGCCTGGGGAGGCTCAAACCCCATGGTTCTTTTTAAGAAATATGATTGTGGAAAAAAAAAAAAGAAAGAAATATGATTGTGATTTAATTATTCTTCTTTGTGCTATGAGATGGAGTGGGACCCTAACGAGGCACGTACCATGCAGCTTATACTGTTGCTGAGAGATTGTAGCATCCTCCTATTTCTAAAGCAGAGTTTCTTTTTGGTTAGTTCTTCTCCTCTCCCTTGACAGAGGGATGAGCATGTCTGCAATTCTGAGTGGCACCTTCGTATCAAGCATCTCCATCAGAAGATGGTGAATGGTGATATCATCAGTGTCCCACTGGAATCTCTTCTTATAACTTGCTGTGGTCTCTAATTTTGTAGCAAGCCTTGTGAAAGAAAAATGGCCAGATTACAAGGACACAGAATACCTTGGGTTACTTTGGGGAATTCTTCATTTCATCTTTTTTGTAAGTGTTCAATATGAACCTTTCCTAGGAACGTCTGTATTTCAACAGGATAACAATAGCAACCCACCATATTCGCTTGAGGTCTTTTGAGATGAGAACACCAAGGGTTTTCGAAGAATACCACCGCTTTTGAGTTAGGCATGCCTTCTACCCCCAGTCTCATTGGTATGCAAGTTAAAGGTGACTGAGGATAGCCAGGAAGCATTGCTGATGCTGTTTGTTAGGACTCAAAGCATGCAAACTGAGAATGAACCACTTGCGATTACCATCCACACCATCTCTAAAAGGAAGCCATCTTTACTTAAAGGCCTGCACGTGCTCTTTTCTGACCACAAAAGGATGTACAAGGCAAGGTGGCAAAAATTACCTGGGGAATTCACTAGCCCAAGTCCCCTCTCAAAGAACATAATGAGAAAACCAAATTTGGGGACTTGGGAGTCATATTCACAGTGGAAAAAATAATCTTTGGGGCTCTTTTATGATTTCTCTTGTACAAGTGCTTTACACACACAGCAGCCAAAACTATTGTTTCTTTCTCTTTCTCTCCCTCCTTTTCTCTCTCCCCAGTCATATATTACCTTTCCAGAATAGAGACGACCTTCAAAATGTAACTGTCTAAAATAAGCATTCAAATCTTCACAAGACATGCCTAAGTTTTAGTTCAGGCCTAAGTCGTCAACTAAGTGCTACAGTGAGAAATTGGATAACGGGCAAAGTTTTGTTTCAACAACAACAAAATCTGCCCTCGGGGGACTCTAAGATCAGTGGCTGAATGCACAAAACCTCAGGATTTTCCCCTTAATTTTTAAAATCTGGATTTCCCTATAGGAGCTGTGAATTTCACACATTCCTTACTTGGGCCTGACCCCATCAAACCTCCTGATACAGAAAAAGCAATGAAAGACAAATGGCTGAGTGAAGGAAGTAACAGAAACAACTGTGTTCTCTAATATACAAAAGCAGGTAATTAATTCTCTCTTTTCCTATCCCTTATTAACCGTGACCTGTGCATGTACTTCTTTGAGTTTCTCAGGACCACAGGGTAGGCTTTAGCCAAACTGGAAATATCCGCCCTAATAAAGGTCCACTCTAGGCTCATTGAGAGCAGGTCTGTTTTTAATACTGAAAATAGAAGACCCATAGAGATATCCACATGGGCGAATTTCCTGTTCTTGATTACGCCGTGTGGTTTGGGTTCTACACTAAGCCTAGATTAAGAGATTTAATCCTTTTTGTTTTTAGAAGAAAGGAAGAAAAGAACCAAATCCCACTTCTCTTCCTACCTAGATTTAAGATCATAGTATATTTAAGGCATTTACAAACCAGCCCTGTATTCCATCAACTTTAGTCAGCGGTCAAATACCTTTATCTAACAATCCGCTCTACTGCCCAGGAAAGTTCTGTCCTTGGAATTTTCTTATGTTCATTACTGATTTTACCTAATGTTTCGTATTAAAGAAATGAGGGAAAAGACAAATATTTCTCTCTCTCTCTCTCTCTCTCTCACACACACACACATTTTTAATGTACCAAAAAACCTTCCAGTGTGTTATCAACAATAACATAATATACTCCCCCATCTTTTACTTATTTTAATGTCATTCCCCTCAAGAAATCTCTGAGATACCTTGACTGAAATGGAGGAAATGCTAGAGGGTCAAGATGATCTTGCTCATTTTGTTTCAGAAATTTTCACTACGATAGGCTGAAACTTACAAGATTTTAAAGTACTTGCAAACTTGAACACACTAGAGTCAGAGTGACCCACCACCTGCCCTCTCCCCACCCTAGCTTTTGGGGAAACGTGGAACCTTCAGAGAAACTATGAGATCATACAGCAAAGAAACTGAAACACAGGAAAAGTGGTTTCTCAAATGTTTCCTCTGAGGATCCAGGTGACCAGAGCCTGCAAACTTGTCCCCCAAATGTCTGCTAGCATAGCCTGAAGTGGCCCCTTGTGGGCAGGCAATATGACTGAAGTCTAATGTTTTATTCAAATGAGTCAGCATCCTATAACTAACATTTCTGTATTTGTTTTAATGTTTATACACACACACACACACACATATATATTATAGACATATTATTTGTTTCAGGGGTACAGGTCTATAATTCATCAATCTTACAAAATTCACAGCACTCAGCATAGCACATACCCTCCCCAATGTCCATCACCCAGCCACCCCATCCCTCCCACCCCCCTCCACTCCAGCAACCCTCAGTTTGTTTCCTGAGACCAAGAGTCTCTTAAGTTTTGTCTCCCTCTCTGGTTTCATCTTGTTTCATTGTTTCCTCTCTTCCCCTATAATCCTCTGCCTTGTTTATATATTTTAAATCAGCTACTATAAGGATAATCGACAC
>JAPYYM010001569.1:0-13319 GCA_028534135.1 Potos flavus
TTTTTTTTTTTTTTAAGATTTTATTTATTTATTTGGCAGAGAGAGAACACAAGTAGGCAGAGAGGCAGGCAGAGAGAGAGGGGGGAAGCAGGCTCCCCGCTGAGCAGAGAGCCCGATGTGGGGCTCGATCCCAGGACCCTGAGATCATGACCTGAGCCGAAGGCAGAGGCTTTAACCCACTGAGCCACCCAGGCGCCCCTGGGAGGAAGCATTTTAATAGTAACATACTTGATGAGTTGTACATAGGGTACATGGGTTTGGTTTTACCATGTACCATGAAAAAGTAATGTTGTTTCCTCATTTCAGTTCCCAAAGTGTGATGGCTAATTTTATGTGCTAAACTTTGGGGATATAGGCATGAAAGACAGCTTTGAAGGCACCTAGCATGGAGCCTGAAACACCTGCTTACCCTTCACTGTTTTGCAGGACTTTAGTAGTGATCATAACAGTTGCTTTGTGAAGGGAGAATGAGAACTTTGGGGATACTGATAATCTTTACTGATACGTTAAAAAAAAGATGATAAATTTTCCATTATGGCTATAGATATGCAGATTATAAGCTTAGGTGAATCTTCTTTATGAGTTTATATAAACAGATTGATTAGGACCATTGATGTTTATAATTAAGATGTACTAGTAAGGGGGTGTTTACCTGTCTAACATTTTCATATGTTTAGAAGATGATGACTTCAAGGAAGTCCTAAGTTTAAAAAAAATTACTCTACAATGTAATAAACTTTTAATTGATTTTCTCTTTTCAGTGGGTTCATCTTCTGTGGCAGATAAATGAAGTAATTCACTGCTATAAAATGGAAGACATTGACATTGTGGTGGTAGCAGAGGTCACATTGCGATTAAGTGAAATATTGGAGTTATTAGGAAACCCACGAAGAAAATTTAAAAAATCTCTAGGTAATATAATGAATGAAAAAGTATGGAGTTATTAATATACAGATATACATATGAATGTATAAGTATAAATTGGAATACTTAGAATAGCTACTGTTAATGGGAACTAGGCATTTCAGTACTGTGCTTCCTTGGTGATTTATAACCAGGGGTAGAAATAGTAGCGGTTTAACCAAGGGAACGTTAAAAAGAGGTTATATGCTGTATGGTTCCATGGCATAAAACTCTTTTTTCTTCTCCTCACTCATGTATTCCCCTTCTCCATTACTCATTACCACTTTCACCTCTCTTCTTCTTCCCCATTCTTTCTTTTTACTTTTTCCCTTTATTGCTTTTTCTCCTTTGCCATTTCCCAATAGAGTGTATGCTGCTTGAAGAAAGAGCATGTTTTGGTTACCATTACATTTTTGGTACCTACCACACTATCCCACACAGACTGGGAACTTAAATAAATGTCTGTCGAATGGATCAGTGTTTTACATTTTATCTCCTCTTTAATTTTCTCCTGTCTTCTGATTCCCTCCTTTTAAAATTTGTTGTCTTCACTTATTTTATTTCTCCTCTTCTTTTTCCCCTTTCCTCTTATCTTCCTCTTTTTTGTTCTCATTTCCCACCCACTCCTACTCTCTCTGCCCCAATCCCTTTCTGCCAGCAATTCTTCTCCTTCCAGAAGTTTCCTTCTCCCAAAGGAAAGCCTTATGCTCTGACCTTTCTTCAGCATGTGGTTGAACCCCTGAACCATCTGTTTTAAAAAGTAACCCATATGTAGGGAGTAAGGATTAGGGTGTAGTTAGTTAGTGTTTACTTTCCTATTTCACCCCTCTTACATAGTGTGTATGACATTTGAGGGACTTTGTAGTAAAGTAATTATCGTGGTACTTGTTTTCCCAGAGATTCGTTAAATCTGGCTCTGCTGTTCTCAGTTGAGTGTGGCTTAGCAGATGGAATTTTAGAGCCATGGTTCTCAAATTTTGATTGGCATCAGTATCACTTGGGAACTTATTAAAAATGCAAAGACCCGGATCCTATCCTACTTCATCTAGCCTGGGCCTTTCTAGTCTTTATTAGTTTATCTGGTGATTTTGATACACATCAAACTTTGGGAACAACTGGTTAAAAAAGACCTTTAACCAGTAGTTCCCAATTAAGGACTTAATACATTCAAGTCCTGTTTTTTTGAAATGTCCTGTCTTAAAATGCCTTTTCCTTTTTTAAAATTTATATATTTGCAGAATTTCAAATAGAGAGAGATGAAATAAGTTACCATGTACCTATTACCCGGTGCCAATATTATGAATATTTTGCCAATCTTATTTCATTTCTTCCTGTAACACATTTTTTCCTCTGGAGTGTTTTAAAGCAGACATCATGTCATTTCACCAGCAAATACCTCAATATGCGTGTGTGTGCGCGCACACGTGTGTGCATGTGTGTGTGTGTGTGTCTGTTGGTTTATTTGTCTATGTAGCAGATAAAGATTTTGTTTTGTTTTACAAAACTAAAATGCCATTATTTCCATACTTTACAAAATTAGGGGAAAAATCCTATGTCGCTGACTGTATTAAAAATATCTTCAGTTGGTTTGTTCCAGTCAGGATCCAAATAAGCCCATACATTTTACTTTCTTATATTTTTCTTGAGTCTCTCTTTCTAGTCTATAAGAGTTCCTTTCATTCTCCCCCTTTCAAGCCATTTATTTTTTGAAGAAATTTACTTGTCATCTTGTAGGATTCCGCACAATCTGGATTTGGCTTTTTGTGTCTTTGTGGAATTAACTTGTTTCTCTACCTGGTAGTTGGATCTAGGGGCTTGATTAGATTCAAGTGATATCTTCAAAAAGAAGTCCTGCCAATATCTTACATATTTGGCAAGAATACTTCATAGGTGGTGCTGTTTACTTCCTGTTGTGTTGAATCAGGAAGCATATAATGTCTAGTTATCCCACAAGTTGTGTTGTAAAGACTTACCAGTGAGTTCAGCTGTTGTCAGCCTGACCTTTTTCCTAGGTTTTTTTCCCCAGATGTAGATTCTGAGACAAGTTGTTGAGTGAAGTAGTTTATTTGGGATATTATGTAGGGAAACAGGGTGGTGGTGTGGAGAAGTAAGACAGAAAAGGAAAGGAAGACAATACAAGGTACAGTAAGTTAAGGAGAAGGCTATTCTTGTAGGTTTAAGGGTTATTCCTATGAGAGACCTCTAAGAGACTGTATAGAACCTGCCCCAGAGAGCTGGGAGGTTGAGATATTTTTACAACTTTTATCTGTCATTGGTTGAAGGCTACCAGAGGAGTGGGTGTGAGAATCCAAAAAGGTTTTCAAACTTCTATCATTCCTTCTGTACTTATTATATTGAGTTCTTAAGTGAAGAACTGCTTCATCATCTGTTTGGCTACTCTGGCTATTTTTGATTGTGTGGTAGACATTATATTTGCTAAATATATTATAGAAATAATTTGAAGACTTAGATGAGGTTAATGTTCTTCCAGAGAAGATTTATGCTTGTTTTTACTAAATGCATGAAGACACTACTATTCCGGGATCCCATTAGTCCAATTTGAGAGATTAAGATAATTTGAAGCTGAGATGCTCTTTTGTTGACTTTTTTACCATTTACCTGGGATGCATGCAGCCCCTTCTGGCTTCTCACTCTTGGTGGCCCTGGATCCTAATCTCTGTTGCTTTAGTTCTCAGGGCTGTGGGAAGCATCACTCAGCTTCTCAGCTTTCAGTTTCAAAATTGACAAAGTCCTCAGTTGGGAACATAGCTCTAATGCCATTTTTTTCCCCCTGGGTTCTCTTCCCAAGATCCAAGTGATACTCTTTTCTCAAGATCCTGGCTCTGTATTTATGTTTTCATGATCTTCTTTGCTTAAAGATGAAGAAAAAAATTTTTTTCAGCTTTTCTAGTGGTCTCTAGTCAGTAGAATTTTTCCAGGTTACCTGTTAATTGAAAGCAAAAAACCCAATGATTTTTTTTTTTTGAAGTCTATTTCTTATTCAATTTTGTTTTGTTTACTAATTACTTTGGGAGACTATTGTTTTGTTGTATTTATACTCTGTTTAATTGTAAATTAACTAAATGCAATTTGTTGATTCTTTGCTAAAGTGTTTCATTTCTAAAGAACTAATTGATATTGGAGCATGATTCATTTATAAATAGAAAAATCTAAGTTTATGTAGTAAGGGGTTATTCCCATTTAGATGTATAAATTCTTATAACTTTTCCAATATTATTATTACCATCATCTTATTGGCACGTAAAACACAAAGTACAAGTCATTCTTATATATTAATTATGGCAATCTGATTCAAAATGTTTATTGGACTGTTTATTAAGTAATGGGTTATTTAATTTAAATTATTAAATACATTTTAAAATAGGAAACTAGCATTGCCATATATTTATAATTTATATTCCTTTCACTCAAACCCGCCTTCTCTGATATTTGTCCAAATTCATAAGGCTTTTACACTTTTTGAATGCTTTTCAATGGACTCTATAGACTGTGTAGAAAGACCAGTCTCTTTATCATAATATTACCTGTTATTAATCAAGATTTTTAATTTTGTTTGTTGTACTGCAAGATGCTTTTAAATTAACTTATATAAAGACAAAATGTAATTATATGAAATAAGTAATTTTGTATTCAGTCTTCTAAGTGTCGAATCATTTCTAAAATCATGAGTAATCAAAAAGTAATCAAAAATAAAAAAATTTGGCATAACATTTTTTAGGATTATGATTCACTGCTATGTTTACATTTTTTCTTTTCTCCTCTTCTTTCCTCTGGTCCTTCCTTCTTTCCCTTTGTTTCCCCTCTCCTTCTCACTCTTCTTCCTACTTATAACCCTTTTTTTCTTCTCCTCTTTCTTCTTCTCTTCCCTTCCTTCCTCTTCCATTCCTTCCTTCTTTCTTTTTCTCCCTCCCCCCCGCCAGAGATACCTTTAAGGAAAGGAACTGGTGAATTCCTTGGGATTTCGAAAGGGAACACAGAAATTCTTCCAATATTAAAGGTATTGCAAAAATATTTTTTTAAAGATTTTTATTTATTCCCTTGTCAGAGAGAAAGAGAGAGAGAGAGCACAAGCAGGGGGAGTGGCAGGTAGAGGGAGAAGCAGATTCCCTGCAGAGTAGGGAGCCCAATGCAGGACTTAATCCCAGGACCCCAGGATCATGACCTGAGCCGAAGGCTTAACCAACTGAGGCACTCAGGCATCCCGCAATAATATTTTAGAAAATACAGTTAAAAACAGGAATTTAGATTTTCAAACAACGTTAAATTTGTAAATATGTAATGGTTAATTATAAAAATAATTTTGAATATTTAATATTTGAGAATTTATAGTTTCTACATACATTGAAAACTACAGGGGACATTTTCTACCTTTTACTTTTACTGTAGGAAAAAAAAATCCCAGTTAGCTTTAAAAATAACCTGGTAAATTATCTTAAAAGGATTTGTAGTTAGATTACCATTGGTATTTTGAATGTGTTGTGATTGATAGACTCATAAGGCAGAGAGGTCCTGCTCAACATATTCCTCTAACAGAGTCAATGAGTTGTTGAAAATACACTTAGAACAGTCCCTAGTATTGGGCAAGTTCTTAGTGATTGTTACCTTAAGAGAAGAAAGGGGGTGAGTGAGATAAATAGCTATTTCTCTTATTGATTATGTTTTTCTTACAATATTTGAATTATTTCTGTCCATCACAGATTGTGTTGTTCTATAGATCTGACTGGGAGTCTAGGGAACCATGTCATATATGTTATAACACTTTTATTTATAGACAAGAACTAGCATTTTGTCAAGTCAGTCCTATGTGATGCTAATACTATGCTTCAGAAAAGGATGCCAGAATCAAGTAACTTTGGGTGACTTTGGATTCAACACAACAGATTCTTTACTATAAGACTTCTCAGAGGCATTCATTTGCTTATGAGCATTGTAGTTTTCCAAGAAGATATAGAATACCATGTATTCCATTATTTGAAAATAAAACCCACTTATCCATTGCAGAATAGATACTTAGGACACTAGCACTCATGGACTACTGCTGAAAAATAATTTTCTAGAGAGGAAGCCAGTTATTTATATTTTTGTTTGCCTGATTAATTAAAAAACTATAACTTTAAATTACAAAAGTTGTATTAACATTAGAGGACATTTTGAGATATAAAAAAGGGAAAAATCTGCAATTTTACTATGTAGACTGAAATATTATTTTTCATATTCTCTTCTAGTCTTTTTTATATTTTTTGGCATAGTAGCATGCTCATGTTTTTTCCTCACATTATTTCATCAGCACTTTTCCTGTTGCTAAATGTTAATACTCAGAATTGCTGTATTTTCTCTGAAAAATCAATTTAAAATATGTCATAAAATTATAAAGAATGTTATAAGGAAGACCCGTATCCCCTTAAGAAACAATACCTTATTAGTACATAGTACAGTTGAAACTCCTCCACTAACCCCTTTGATCATATCACCTTTCCTCCTGCCTAGCAGTAACTGGTATTCTAAATATAATTATTATAAATTGCAGGCATACTTTTATTACATATGTGTGTATTCCTAGGAAGAAGGGAGTGTTGCTTTTATGACACATATATATGTATATATGGTGTCAGATTTTGTGTGTATTCTTCTGAAGCTTGCTTTTTCTGTCTGTGTTGTTTGTGAGATTCACTGCAGTTGATTTGTTGTAGTCATACTGATGATTTTTGCTATTACGTCTAACTTACTCAAGGTTGCATAGTAAGTGGATTTGATTAGGAGTGTTGCATTCAATGTCCAGGCATTTAGTTACTATGCTATGTTGCCTTTTGATTAAAAAAAAGTGTCTTCGGGATACTTGTGTAAAAGATATTTTTCTAGTGCATAAAATATGCAAGTCCTATAACTGGGTACCAATCAAATATCATGAATATACTTGAGGACTGGGGGATCATTCTGAATTTACTTTCTTCTAATTATAGGTTTTAGGGTATGCAATTTTGAGCTCTTCATGTAGTATTGTGTCTTAAGAGAGCTAGAGTTGAGAAATCTTAAATTAGGAACAGTATGTTTGAAATTCACAAGAAATTGAGGCATAATAGCTGTCTGCCAGTGGTTTTTCCAGAGATCACTTATAGTGCTTGCTAAATATATAGCTTCCTATTTCCCACTTTAGGCATATTGAGTCATAATTTCAATTGTGGGGTCTTAAAAGTTTATAATTCTAGATATTTTCCTCTTAAAATTCCCCCAGGTAGATTCTTTTTTTTTTTTTTTTTAAGATTATTTATTTATTTATTTGAGAGAGAGAATGAGAGAGAGAGAGAACAAGCAGGAGGAATGGCAGAGGGAGAAGGAGAAGGTTCCTTGTGTGGGGCTCAATCCCAAGATCCCAGGATTATGACCTGAGCCCAAGGCAGATGCTTAACTGACTGAACCACCCAGTCACCCTCCCCAGGTAGGTTCTTAAGGAAACTATAATTTCAGAATCACTGGCTTAGTGGGTCAGCGCTTATTCTCTGAGGCTTCATAGGGCAGGAATAAGAATAGTAGTAGAAGTTACAAAGTGCTAGATTTTGGCTTCAGGTGGAAAATTTCTGGCAATTAAAGCCATTAAATAAAATGAGTTTCATAGAAGGTGGCAGTTTTCCCAAATGAAGAAGCCGAAAACTGTTTATGAACTATTGGTACTCTTATTTAAATTAGAAAAATTTACCCTTTCCTTGATATGATTTATTGCCATCTGCTGGGAGATTGCCAAAATAAACATACAAGTCTATGAGGATAACAGCATGAATGGCACCCCCTAACATTGTGCGATAGGCAACCTGCCCAACTGTATTGTGGCATATGGTAGATGTAGTACAGGTGGTTTGTTGATGTGACCTAAGGGCTCAAGCACTGGTATTGGAAGACCCAGAGTTGAATCTTGACTCTAATATTGACTATGTGATCTTGAATAGATTATTTCATCTGTTCGAATGTAAGTGTCCTCATCTGTAAAATTGTAACAATAGAACCTATTCTACTGGTATTATTTAAGTTATATAATCTAAATGAGGTATTGGTAATGTTGCAGAAACCAGTACCTGGCACATGGTAGTGGCTCAGTTTTTCTCTTATGTTTTATGTAGAGCACTGAATCTTAACTTAGGGTCTCAGAGCCATCTGGAGGGGACTGAAGTGGAGAAAAGGAGTGAGGATTTATTGTAAGGAGAATCCAAAATCCGCATGCTCCCCTATCAGAGATTGTAGGTGGGATAAATTATATATCTTGCATATATACATGCAATATTTAAAAAAATGAGGTGTTTATTGTAATCACATTCAAAGCTTATTTGAAAGTTTTACTGAATACATAGCAGCTAGTTCTTTCAATAAATGTATTATAAAATTATAGCAATTAATAGGTATCTACCTCATAGGATAGTGCAGTTAAAAAATTAGTCCATGTAAAGCGTTTAGCCCAGTATCTGGAACATAGTTTAATTAAATGTTAGCATGATAATGACAAAGATAACAAGGGTGATAGTGATGGTGATGGTGTTGATAGAATATACGTGTGGGGGGGGAGGGTCTTTGAAATCTTTTAGTGTTAAAAAGGCATCCTTAGAGACTTCTGTTTCTGGCAAAAGGGCAAACCAGGTGAAGACCCTGTTGCCACAAAGCACCTCAAAATTTTGGACAGAATTGAACAAATATCCTCAAGCACATTGTGGAGCTCACAAGAAAGTAAGATAAATTCCAGGGGCCAAAATAGAAAGGGAAACTGAAAACTAGAATGGTCATTTTATGAGTAGATGCTGCAGTTGGTTTATGGGCTCATTTACAAAAAGCTCAGATTAACAGCCATCCAGTGACAAGATATGAAGCTTAGGCACATGAAATGTAGGGGTTTGGAACTGAGACTTACACATTAAAATAACGACCTCCAAAATTCCACATTCTAGAGAAGGGAGACCAGAAAAAAACCAGTCTGCCTATTTGTGTGGGGAGGTATCTCCACATGGGTACTAGAGGTGGGCGGGTGGGAGAAAGTCATTCTTCCTAATGATTTATAATTGTGAGACGTAGGTCTGCTATTTGAATTTACATTACTTGAGTTGCATGAGAACCTCCCTGAGCCTGTGATTTTTTTTTTTTTTTTTTGCCTGTGATTCTTGAATGGAGATATATATCTATATATCTTTGAATGGATGTGTGTAATCAAATTGTGTATATTCCAGGAACTCAAGGGTGATTTAACATTAGAAAATATAATGCAATATGCCACAGTAGCAGATGAAAGGGAGAAATACAACTACCTCACTAGATAAAAAGATGCAACGAAAGCATTTGACAAAATTCAACAATGATCTTTATTTTTTTATCTTTATTTTTTTTTAAAGATTTTATTTATTTCAGAGAGAGAGAGCACAAGAGGGGGGAGGGTCAGAGGGAGAAGCAGACTCCCTGCTGAGCCTGGAGCCTGACGTGGGACTCGATCCCAGGACCCTGGGATCACAACCTGAGCCAAAGGCAGACACTTAACCAACTGAGCCACCCAGGCACCCTCAACAACCATCTTTAAAAAATAACTCTTAAGTCAGGAATAGAGGAGAACTTCTGTGTCCCATAAAGGATATCATTCAAATACCTGTAATGAATTTTATATCTATAGTAAAAGATTAAAAGCAATCCCTTTATACTGAGGTGGCAACATAGGATATCTGTCATTCTTCTGTTCAACATGTCCTAGAGGTCTTAGACAGTCATCTGAGAAGGAAAGCGGAAAAAAAGGCATAAGGACTGTAAAGCAAATACCAACCTTGTCTTGATCCACAGACTAGTAAAATACATTACACATTTTTAGGAATAGCAATCTAAATGCCCATTGATAGAAGAGTGGATAAATATATTGTGACATATTCCTCAGCATCACACCATTCATTGGGGTGTGAGGATGAATGAATTAGTGTGGGCTTGAACTAGAGTCAGCTTGGCATCATTGCCCTTCCCTTCTTTAGTCACCTTCTTGTCATAGGGGAGAAGTGGGAACTGGATTTCTCAGCATCTCATTTCCATGTGATTCTAGGTTAGTCTTCCAATGAGGGGCATTTGCAGGAATTTATAATGAAGGGAAGAGCAGAGTTCTTATTTGACAGTGGTGGATGGAAGAAGTTCATTTACCAGCCGTGCTGAGCAAGCTCTTGAATTCACCTGACTCCGTGTGGCAGACACTTGGTGGTGTTGTCAGCCGCCTTCTTGATTCTTAGATTCACAGAGGCTTGTGCATGCAGCCATATTGTCACTGGCAGCTTTCTTGGGCTTCCCCAGGCCTTCCAACAGAGATAGACACCTCTAACACTGTGTATCAAATCCCTTTCTGCTTAAGAAGAGATAGACACCTCTAACTCTGTGTATCAGATCTCTTTCTGCTTAAGAGTATCTTGAGTTGTTCTGTGTTGCTAACCAAACTCTGACACATTGAGTTACATACACCAGCATGAAAAAGTTGCACCAACATATGTTTGAGTGTATAAAGTGAACTGCAAAATTTTCTGACAGAATTAAAAAGTATACAAGTAATATTGCATATGGTTAATGGATACATACACATGTAGTAAAAATTTAAAAACACACAAAAGAATGGTAAAAACAAAAGCACAGTGGCTTCCTTTAGGAGCAGAGAAAAGGATTGTCATGTGGATAGTTCTATAGAGGATTTCAGTCATCTGCATGTATGTGTTTGCTTTATTTCCTAAAAGTTTTCTGGAGAAATATGAGAAATTTGAAAGTTTGAACAAAGCTGGATGCTCTTTATATTATTTTCTGTATCTGTCTCTCTGTGAGAATAATTAGAATGAAAAGGTATTTAGTTTTTGAAAATCATGATATACACCATTGGATTTGACCGCCTCTACATGTATATTTCCAGCTTTGAGATTTAAAAAAATTAACTTTCAAAATGAAGTATATGAAATGATAAATTATGTGAATTCTATTTAAAAAAATTACCTACACATTTGGTACAGTCAGAATTTTGAAAACCATAAAAGGAAGAGATATACATGTTTATGAAAAGCTTAATTTATATTTGGAAAAATGATGAATTGTATTTATTATTTCACTTATATCAGTAGTATTCCACATTAAACAAAGACAAATACACTTAGTAAAAAATATATTCAATATTGTTGATATTGAATAGACTACTTAAATTTTTTACTTGGTTTGAATTATTATTGAAAGAAGTTTGAAATGTTGTATATGATTTTCCCTTAAGTGTTGTTTTTGTTTTGTTTATAAAATTACTTTAGAAGAAACCTGTGGAACAGTTATTTTTGGCTTATGAACTTCTTGACAAAGCAATAGATGGAATAAATTTGAATTGCATGTTAACTACTTTACCAAATGGATCATCAGTCATTGACCATTGCTATGCCAAGGTAAACAGGAAACTCTTACATGAGATTGAAGTCCATGTTACTTAGCTTGGAGGAGGGCTGGCTCTACAAGTAGGTGAGTAAAGCATGATTTGTGGTGGCTTCGCTCTCATAGGCCAGAGATCTATTCCTTCTTCCCAGAAGAAATCAAGGAGAGTGAGGAGTGTTTAAATTTGTTATTGAAGAGGCCACTGGTCAACTTGAAAAGTAGGTTTATTAACATGTGAACCAGATTGCAAAGAGTTGAGAAGTGAGCAGAATTTAATGACTTAGAGTAAAATAACTTGAGTGATAATAGGATAAAGCTATTTTTAGTATGTTTTGATAACTGTATTTCTTTTTTATTTTTACTTCAATCCTACCAAAGTACACCCAGGATATAGATGGAGACATTTGCAAACCAGTCACACCAAATACTTTCATGATGGATTTGCATCTTGAACTAATTCAAGCCCAGCACCATATAGCTGTTGTGCTTCTTGACCAATTGCAAGGTAGTAGTGATCAAAGAAAATAATTTGTTCTGCATCAATTTTAAGATAAGTTCAAGAATAGTAAATAATTTTTAAATTATGTTCTTGTTGGAGTGTTTTCCAGATAAATTTCATTCTTTTCTTTTCCCTGATTAATATCAATAGATGCCTTTCATTATTGCTGTATACCCTGCATAGCAAATCAATTAGTATATTTCTAAAAAATTAAATTAGTTTTGTTTGAGTTATAGTAAATTATTGATATTTTGTTAATTCAGGCAAGCAAATATAATTATTGAGTGCCTACTAAGATCCAGGAACCATATTATGTTTGATATAAATAAGATACAGCCTCTAATTTTGAGCTTCTAGAGAAGTAAGCCAATTGTAACAGTTGAGATTAATAAATGTAACAGAAGTGGGCTCAGAGTATCTGCTGTGGGCACATAGAAGAGGAGTATGGATAATAAACAAGAGTCAGGGATGGCTTCCTGGGAGAAGTGATAGTTGACCAGAAGGCTAGAAAATATCTTCATGAAGAACGAAAAGGGAACAGTCATTTGGATAGAGAAAATAGCCTTTAGCAAACTGGAAAGCAAACAATTGCATGCTGCAGTTTAGGAACTGCTGGAATTCTCTTATGGCTAGAATAAAGAACACATGTGAGAGAATGACACAGATAAGCCTAGTGATGTAGATCACAGTTAAATCTTGAATAGCTAAGTGGCTTATATTTATCCTGGAAGCTATCGAAAACTTAGACATTTCTGACAGTAATGTTAGAGCACACATGACTTGGATTTAAGTTCTTTTGGCCTCATTATTAGAAAAAGAGTTCAAAACATTTTTTTAAAAGATGTCAACAGTAATATTAGCGTGCATACAGATAACACATTTACTCGAGTTCCAAATTAGGTTTAACATCATTATTTATAAAAACTGAAGTTAAATTTTGATAAAGCCAAGTTACTCTTGGCAGGATCATATAGCCAGTATTCATTTAACAACTACTCCATCATAAATTACTGACTAATTATAGAATAGTACTAAGTGTTCCAGCCTAATACCACCTCTGATTTCTGTCTAAAGCATTGTAATTTGAAGAGATACATGCACCCTGATATTTATAGTAGCATTATCAGCAGGAGCCAAATTATGGAAAGGGCCCAAATGTCCATCAACTGATGAATGGATAAAGAAGATGTGGTGTATGTATATAATGGAATATTACTCAGCCATAAAAAAGAAAGAAATCTTGCCATTTGCAATGACATGGTTGGAGCTAGAGAGTTTTATGCTAAGCAAAATAAGTCAGTCAGAGAAAGACAAATACCATATGATTTTATTCATATGTAGAATTTAAGAAACAAAACAAATGATCATAGGTGTAAAAAAGAGAGCAGCAAACCAAGAAACAGACTCTTAACTATAGAGAACAAACTGATGGTTACCAGAGGGGAGGTGGATAGGAATGGGTTAAATAGGTGATTGAGATGAAGGAGTACACGTGTTGTGATGA
>JAPYYM010001570.1:0-13316 GCA_028534135.1 Potos flavus
GTGTTTGAGGGGAGGTGATGTCTGTCACTTCCAGATAGAGACCTTTAGAGCCCAAGTGCCATGACCACATTCCCTTTCTTCTGCGGGGAGATAAGGAAGTTAAAAAGCTTAATTTTTTAAAATGGGGCAGAGGGAAGACTGTGAATCCCTAAGCTCCCCTTGCTCTCGGGCAGGCCTTGCTAACACCCTAAGTAACCCGGCAAAGGGGAGCCCCCATCAGCTGGGCCACACTGTCACTGGACAGATCTGTGATATACACAAAAGCACATGGAAACTTCTGTTGCTATTTACCACTAAGCTTTGGAGCGTGTTTGTTACTCCAGCACATCTAGCCCATCCTGACTAAAACACCTGAAAATACATTATGTTTCTGGAACATCAAATATATCTTAAAAATAGATGCTTTTCTACTCTACCTGAAGTTCCATAAGACTACTCAGCTCTTTCCTACCTTTTCCCAGGAGGCGCTCAGAGGAGAAGCCACTGGAGTCCAGGTAACCATTTTTCCCATACGCAGATGGCGGTGCGCATGCTTGGATGGCTTTGCTAAAGCCAACCCATGCATCAGTTATCCCCACGGTGGCTGCCTGTGGTCCTCTCTGACCCACAGCTCCTTTTCTTGCGATGGCTGGGCTAGGGGCTAGGATTTAAGGGTGGCAGCCGAGGGCAGTGGAGCCCCACCTAAGCCCCACCACCAGTCAAGTGACCACATCCACGGTGGGCAGCCCCGGGACTGTCCCTTCTTCCAGCAACATGAGCAGTCCACTCGCGGGAGTCGTCAGATTAGGGGGGCCTTCGGAGCCAGCATGCTGTGAGGATCTGCCGGGAGACCAGGTGTCCATCCTCGAGGTCAGCACGGTCAGAGGCTGTCTTTGTGTTGTCCTGGACACCGCACACGCGCCTCGCCCCCAGCCCATGCTCACCGCCCTCCGCTGGAGGGTCCCCGGGTCCAGCCGAGGAAGAGGGGCTACAGCATCTAAGGGAGAACCAAGCTCTCAGCAAGTCTGGGTTTTCCAAACCCAAGGCAAGTGCCAGTTAGAGGTAAACGGCCCTCGGGGTCCAGTGTCCACCTGACCTGGGGAGAGAGAGACTAAATGGCTCCTGAGCCTGAGAGCGGCCCAGGACTCTGCTTGCCTCCTGCGGGTTCTCTGGCCATGCTGGCCACCTTCAAGCCCGGGTCAGGGCTGGGGTCAGGGTCAGGGCAGGGGTCAGGGAGAGGTCAGGGCGGGGATCAGGGCCAGGGTCAGGGCCAGGGCAGAGCTAGGATTAGGGTCAGGGCTGGGGTCAGGGAGAGGTCAGGGCTGGGATCAGGGCCAGGGTCAGGGTTAGGTCAGGGCGGGGATCAGGGTCAGGGCCAGGTCAGGGCTAGGATCAGGGTCAGGGCTGGGGTCAGGGACAGGGCTAGGTTAAGTGCCATGGCTGGGGTCAAGGCCAGGTCAAAGCCAGGGGTGACTGGGGCCTCCCGCTGAACTGCCGACAGAGCAGGCTCTCCCGAGGAAACATCACCAGCGGGAGGAGGACAACTTAGGGGAGTTAGTAGCGTCATTCCTCAGCGTCTGCTTGTCTCTTCAGAAGGTAAAGAGAGAAATGTCTTGGCTGAGCTGAAGCAGCAAGAGCCCTGATTTACGCCGTTTGTACTCCTTCGTTAATGATGCTGTGAACTGGGAAGTCAGCGCTGCTTCGCGGCGCGGGGACTGGAGAGGTGAGAACCGGGCCCCGGGCCTGCCCCCCCGCCTCACCCCCCGCCCCCCCACCTGCACGGGGGTCCCCCAGGCACCGGAGGGCTGTGGGAATGCCATGCCAGCCGACTCCGGCCCACGTGGAGCTGCACAGGACAAGGTTCCCGTGTCCCGGCCCAGCCCCCGTCCCTCCGGGGGGTCACGCTCATCAGAGGGCGGCACTGAAGGGTCACTCCCAGATTTGTGTCTCAGGGGTTTTCCTACATGGTTGTGGCCGTGAGGTGCCCTGAGCTGGTCCGCGGGTGCCCTGACTGGGGCAGCCACTGCCGTGGCCCTTATCTGGGACTGAGGCCCGGTCGAGGGGCCCCGTCCTCCCTCACGTCCAGCCTCACCGAAGGCCCGACTGCTCCCCAGCCTCACGAATGGAAAGACAGGAAGGACCCTGCGGGTAATTTAAGGAAATGTTCACTTAAGATTAAACAGGACAAGGCTTCTTCAGCCCCGTTAAAATGCACCCCACCCTAAATCAAATACTGTGACACTCCATCCTCACCCAGACCGACCTTGACCCCGGGAAGGTGGGACCCCACAGCCTGCGCCTCGAGGTCCTGCTCGTGGCCGCCCGGTCGGGAAGCTGGGGCGGTGTCAGGTGTGCTCTGAGCCATGCTGACGGCTGTCCCTGTCGTTGTCCATAGCGCGTAACCATGGGGAGCAGGGCCCAACAGCGTGGCTCCCGCAATGCCCAGCCCCCTCCTCCCAACCTAGCCCCCCAAGAAGAGCCCGGCCAGCACCCCCGCCCATCTCCTCCTGTCCCGCTCACATAGGCTCACCCCATGGCATCCTGCAGTTTGGGTTCTGCTCCGTTTTTCAGGACAGATCTACACTCAGAACAAATTTTACAATAATTCGAGAAAGTTCAAGCATAATGAGCATGTGTCTTCCCTCTAAGGGGTCCGCAGAGATCTGCGGAGGTTGTGCAGGTTTTCATCAAAGGGATACCCGTGCAAAATACACAGTCAGAACAAAAGAATGACTTCTCTGCTCTCCCTTTTCAGGACCGAATAAAGTGTCCGAATAAAGTCAGGTCTGAGTGTCGTTGTGTCCACTCCCGCACGCTCCGAGTGCAGAAGGCGCGTGACCCCATGCCTCGTGCTCGCGGCCGCGTGCGTCGGTGCCCCGGGCTCAGCGTTTGTCTCCTCCCGCCTCACAGCCGTGGGAGGCAGGAGCCCCGGTCTTCTGCTCCCTCCATCCACGTGGGGAGGAGGGGCCGCGTCTTCCTAGAACCGAACGTGCTGATCCCACTCGATGTCCTAACACAAGGGGCCTGGAGATTCTCACACTTTTAAGAGGTTGAAAAGTCAGAAGAAGAATATTTCTTGATACATGAAACTGGTAAGAAATTCATATCTCAGCGTCCAGAAATAAAGTTTTATTGGAACACGGCTTTGGTGTGGATTGTGTCTGCATGTACTTGACGAAGGGCAGCTGCGGAGCAGCAGACAGCAGGAGGGGAGCGGGGGCCATGGGGACCCCGATGCCCCACATGGCCCAAGGGCTTGCTCTTCGCCAGGACCCGCGGAAACACCTCCACTCGGCTGTCCTCCGAGTCTTCGGTCTCGCTGCTCTGACTAACTTGTGCTTAATCACTTCACTTTTTCTTTTCTTCTTTCATTTTAAAAGTGATTCGTGGTTGGGGCGCCTGAGTGGCTCAGTCGGTTAAGTGCCCGACTCTTGATTTCAGCTCAGGTCATGATCTCAGGGTCATGGGATCGAGCCCCACGTCAGACCCACGCTCAGTATAGAGTCTGCTTGAGATTCTCTCTCTCCCTCCGCCCCTCCCTCCGCTCTCTCTCCCACGAAATAGATAAATCATTCTAAAAAATAAAAAAACCTAAAATAAAATTCAGCAGCTGTTTAAAAAACAATAATAACTATTCTCCATGTTTAACAGGATTCCTCAAATAACCCCTGAATGTTTAACTAGCCCGGCCTCACATTCTTGGGAAGGGCAGGAATAATAATAGTTGTATTTATTTTCTTTTTTTAATAAAAAATAAAACTCCAAGAACCTTAAGTGATCTTGTTTCTCTTCAAAGAGCAAAACAGCTTTGCAGGCAGACTTCAGGGCCAACTTTAAAGGAGGTCATAAAAAGCAGTCATTTATTCCCCAAGCACATCCCGTACCTTTGGGCCTTTGTTCCTGCTGCCACCCCGCCCTGGGGCGCCTCCCTCCCCGCCAGCCGCCGTCCGCACCAGCGAGCTGCCCCAGGCTTCCCCAGACCCAGCCTGGGTCCCTGAGCTCCGGGTGCTGCCCCGCTCTGTCCGTTTCATCCTTTCAATCTTCCTGCGCTCTCGTGCAAGGAATGCTCAGTAATCAGACAAAAGGCTGCCTGGCTTAAAGTAGAATTGTCTTTCAAATTTAACTTATTCCCCAGATTTCTGGTGAAGGAAACGAGAAGCTGCGCCATTGAGGCCGCGCGGGGCTGCGGGGGAGAGGGGGGCCCTGGGGGCCAGGACTGTCGCCTGTGCGCATGCACCGTGTGTGGCCACGCACATGTGTGCGCTGCAGCCAGACTGCCTATGGCGGGACCGAAGGGCCGTGGGTCACTCGTGGCCGGCGCCGGGGGCCTGGGAGACGGAGTCACGCAGTGGCCCGCACCGAGGCTGCCGCCTCCTGCCGGTGCTCATTGTGTCTTCCAAGCGTGGCACACAGTGGCAAGGACACCATCAGGCGCCCCACGAAGGAGGCAGGTGCGAATGCTTTCCGAAGCCGCAGATGTGGGCAGAGGAGGATTAAGGGGACCCCCACAATCGATGGGGTCTCCACGAGGCACTGGAGTGGCACACCAGAGCCCACGTACACGTGGAGAGCCGCCCCTTCTGGGACGGGCGCTGTGCGCTGGCCGCATGGCAGGCACGGCCTTTCCAGGGGCTGCGGTTGGCGGGCGCGTCCATACATCCCTCCTGGTGTTACAGGGGCGGGTGTCCCTACACGCGAGGCACCTCCCACTTCCAAGCCATCGGAACTTCTCCAACCTTGTTTCAAAGCCTTTGTCAAATGCGGTGAAGGACGAACTTTCCAGGTCATGAGTCCTGGAAAGAACCGTGTAGCGAGTGAGAAGGGGTTTTCCAACATGCTTTTCACTCTTGCAGAAATGAAAGTAAATTCTAAAACATAAAAAGCATTGAGGTCACAAATTAAAAAAAATATAACTGTATATTCTCAACAGAAAACTGCAGACTTCTTGCTGTTTAGGTGACATAATCTTACAACATGCGTATGGCATTTTCTGAGAAACCCCTGACCCCAATCCCACATAGGAGCTCGCTGTGTCTCATTTCATTTCATGACACTCACACTTTATAATGGCTTCGTATCAGCAGATGCACTCATGTTAAGTGTGCAATTTGTTAAGTTTGGGCAAATGCTTCACCTGGGTAACCACCACAATCAAGATATTCTGGAAAGTTCTTGTTCCTCTTTGCCAAGGGTCCGTACTTCACCACTGGTCTCATTGCTCTCACCATAGGTTAGTGCTGCTGCTCTGGAATCATATCACTGGAATCACAGTAAATATTCTTTCGTGTCTGCCTTGTTTTGTGCAATAAAACGTTTCTGAAATTGATTCATCTTGTATCTGTCAGGGGTTGTGGTCCGTTTACTGCCGAACTCCTTTTCATTGCGTGGGTGTACAAGAACACGTTTGTGTGCTCCTCTGCTCTTGGTCAGTGGGTTGTTTCTAGTTTGGGACTATTATAAATAAAGTTGCTGTTTATATTTGTTTACAAAATTTATATAGACGTATGTTTTCATGTCTCTGGGCATCCAGCTGGGATTGCTGTATGTGTAACTTCATAAGAAGCAGATAAACCCTTTCCCAAAGTGGTTGTGATGTTTTATATGCTCAGTAGGAGCACGTGAGATCCAACTGCGCCTCGTCTTCACCAACATTGGGAATGGCCCACCTTCTTTCTTTTAGTCGTTCTAGTGGGTGTGAGGTCGTATTTCACTCTGGTTTTAATTTTCGTTTCCCTGATAGTTAGTGATGTCAGGTACCTTTCATGTGCTTAGGGTCCATTATCATAGACCTTCTTGTGAAGTTTCTGCTCAGGTCTTTAGTCTGTTTATTGTAAGGCTCTTCATCTTATTTTATTATTGATTTGTTGGAGTTGTGATGTATTTTGGTTACATAACCTTTTGTTGGATAGATGTGTTGCCAATGTTTCCTCCAAATCTGTGACTTGACTTTTCATCTGAACAGCACCTTTTGAAGAGTAAGTTTTTAATCTGAATGAAGTCCAACTTACCGATTCTTTTCTTTTACATTTAGTGAGTTTTGTGTCCTAAGGAAGTATCGGCCTCTTCAATCTGAAAAAAAAAAATTTGTTTTCTTTAAACATTTTACAGTTTTAGTTTTATATTTAGGATTTTGACTCATTTCAAGTTAATCTTTGTGTTTGGTCTGAGGTGAGGGCCAAGGAGACATGTGGAGATCTGGTTGTTCTAACAAGAGTGGTTGAAAAGCCACTATCCCGTCCCCGTTGAAGTACCTGGACACCTTTACTGAAAGTATAACCCTCCACACCCAAGTGTGTGTGTTCTCTTCCAGTAGTCGATATGGCTCTGTGTGTGCTAATAATACCCTGTGCGACTACAGAGGGTTTATAGTCAAACTGGAAATCAGGTAACACAAGTCCTCCAACTTTGTTCTTTATCAAATTTGTTTTGAATCTTCTAGGTCCTTTATGAGTTTCTTTAAATAATATAGAAACGACACATTAATTTCCACTAAAAAAATGCTTGCTGTTGTTTTGATTAGGATGGCATTGGTTACATAAATAAATCTGGGTAGAAGTGACATCATAACATTATTGATACTTTCAATCCATGAATATTGCATACCTCTCCTTTCATTATATTTATTCCAAATTATTTTATGTTTTTGATGCTGTTATAAAATAGAAATCTTTTTGTTTTAGTTTCCAATCGTCCATGGCAAGTGTATAGAAATGAATTTTTCTATCTTGGCCTTGTGTTCTATGACATTATTAATATCATTTATTAATTCTAATAGATTTTGTGTCTATGGATTCATTAAGCTTTTTGTGTATAGGATCATGTCATCCGAGAAAAAAAGGCAGTTTCATTTATTTACATGTATGCCTGTCATTTCTTGACTTTTGCATTGACTAATATTTCCAGGATAATATTAAATAGAAGTGGTAAGGGCAAGCATTCTTGCCTTTCTCCAGTCTTAGTGAAAAAGCATTATATCTTTTACCATTAAAAGGATGTTCAGTGTGGATATCCTTTAATAGGTTGGAGAGGTTTCATTCATTTTTAGTTTGTTCAGAGTTTTTGTCATGCAAAACTGGATGCATGCAAAACATGGATGTTGAAGGATTACAAAAGTCTTTTTTGCATCTATTGAGATAATTATATGATTTTTCTCCTTTATTACATTGTTTAAATTTTTTATTGAATTGTAGCTTACAAATAGTAAAACTCACTCTGTTTTTGGTCTAAAGGTCTATGATTTTGACAGACATACAGATTTGTGACTACTACCACAATCCAGAGAGAATAGTTAACATCACCCAAAAGAAATGTCCTCCTACTCCTCTGTAATCCTTTGTAATCAGCGCCTTCCACCACTCATCTGTGTTTTCTTCTCTAACCTTTCCATTTTCTGTCTACCCTATGCGTATGATCACACAGTGCACAGGGTTTGGCTATGGTGACTTACCATAATGCAAATTGAAATGTATATTGTTGTGCACATTCCTGTCATTGCTAAGTAGTATTCCATTTTTATGGAGATACCGAATTTGTTTATCATTAACTAGTTGGGGTCATTTTGTTTGTTTCCAGTTCACTGATTGATTTTTGAATGTTAAATCAGTCTTGAATTTCTGGGATTAATTCTATTTGGACATGATGCGTTATCCTTTTTATATACTGCTGAGTTTTATTATCTAACATTTTCTAAATATTTTTACAAGTATGCTTATGAGGAATATGTTTTTGTAACTTTCTCAGATGGTTCTCAGTGTCATGCTGACCTCACCAAATGATTTGGAAATGCTTCTTCTTCCTTTTCTTAAATTGATCGTGGAATTGATTTTCCTTTTCCTCAGAAATCTGACAGTATTATGAGGAATAAAGTGAAGCCACCTTTGCCCAGAGTTTTCTTTGTGAAACGGTTTATCATTATGGATTTTATGTATTTAATAGAATATTTAATATTCAGGGTTTTTAAAATCTTTTCTTGACTTAGCTTTGGAAAATTGTGTCGGTTAAGGAATTTATCCATTTTTCATATTATTGTCATGGTAAAAAAGACAACATTAAGTTTCCCATCTCGACCACTTTAAGCATGCCATTCAATGACGACAGTTAGATTCACATTTATGTACAGCAGACCTCTAGAGCTCTGTCATCTTGTAACGCCGAAACTCTGCACCAGTGAAACATTAATTTGCCTCCTTCCTCCTGGTCCCCAGCCCCTCATAACCACCTTTCTTCTTTCAGTTTCTCTAATTTTGACTCCTTTAGATATTTCATATGCATTAGAACCATGCATATGAACCATGCATATTTGTCCTTTTTTAACTGGCTTATTTGGCTTAGTATCACGTCCTCCAAGTTGATCCATGTTATAGCATGCGACAAAAGGTCCTTCTTTTTCTTAAGGCTGAATAACATTCCATTGTGTGTGTATACATATATACATTTATGTATATATATGTGTCACATTTTGTTTCTCCATTTTTCACCTGATCAATATCTGTATTGCTTCTAGTTCTTGGCTATTGTGAATAATGTCGTGATAGTATGGGTGTGCAAATAGCGCTCCAAGATCTGGCTTTAAATTCTTTTGAATACAGACCCAGAAGTGGGATTTCCATAATAGTACTTCTATTTTTAATATTTTAAGAAACTTCAAAGCTGTTTTCCATAACGGCTGCACCATCTTCCGTGTTACGGTGCAGAGGGTCCCAACTTCTCCACGTCTTCTTCAACACTTAGTATTTTCTGTCCTTTGCTAGAAGCCAGCATTGTAGGCGTGGATTTGCATTTATTTCCCTAGTAATTAGTGATGTTGAGCATCTTTGCATGTGCTTACGGGGCATTTGAAGATCTTGTTTGGAGAAATGTCTACTCGGGTACTTTGCTCATTTTTTAATTGGGTTATTTCGTTGTTGTTGTTGCTGTTAAATTGTAAACACAAATGGTGGTGGCAAACGAGACTTTTAGAAAGGAAACCTTTGACTAAAGTTATATAAATGATAAAAGACCAAGAATGTAGCATTCACTCATTCTTTATTTCGTTTATCACTCGCTTATTCATTAAATTATTAGTGACTTCGTAATAATCATATGTTTACTGAGACCCTCCTATGAGCAGGAATTGTTGTAGATGTTATCGATGGTGTTGTAAACAAGACCCATGTGATCCTTCAAAGCACATGTTTAGAGTCGAGGAAGAAAAAAAGAAAAGCAAAAGGAAGTTGCTCTTTTCATGTCCCAGATTCCAGATCTGAATGTCGGATTCCCTATTGCTGTAATACCTGAGGCCAATCCCTCCGTGTAGCTTTTCTTCCAAAGTTTCGCCAGGGGACGCACGTATACCTGGGGTCCCAAGTAGCCTTGTTCCTACAGGAAGTTCCAATTTTAAAAAACTCACCCTACAGCCTTGAAGACATATACACAATTACCATACCCTACGTTCAAGGATTCATACTATGGCAGCCATGAATACATCTGACACCCTCTTTCCTTTGCAGAATTCCCAAACTTTAGAGATGTTCTCCTCTTATACTGAATTCTCCTTTGAACTCCACACCGTCTAGCCTCCTGGACATATAACTAGGGACTTCTGACCTTCCCTGTCTACCGACCCAAGACGGCTGAAGGACCATGCAGCTCAGTGCCCCCAAACCTCCCAAAACCCCACAAAAGTAAGCACAGCAGGGCACCTAGAATTATAGTTTTTCTCCTATTCTGACACTTTTCCTCATAGAACATATTTACTGAGTATTTCTCATTACTAAAACTCTCCACTGCATTGCAAACAGATAAGAAAAAGTTGTAAGGTATAGTCAGTTATATTGGAAAGATAATTTTTCCAGAGCAAACCTGAGTTCTAGCATTCCCTGCACTATAACCCAGGCAAGTGACTCAATTTGCCTGAATCTTTGATTGAAATAATAACATCTAGGTCTAAAAGTAGTTTTGGACAGTAAATGAGATAATGTACAGATTCTAGCAAACCGTAGGCACTCGGAAATATCAACTTCACTCTTTGGGCAAGAAACAATCTTTCGGGGCCTTAGTTTCCCGGCGTGTAAAATGAAAATCATAATGACTTCTGTGACGCTGAAGGGTATTTCCCGGTTGGCACGTTATGGGCTCGCGGGGGTGGACGCATGTCAAGCAGTACATTCAACAGGCAATGCCTCGCGAGAAGACCAAGCAGAGCATTAGCGTCCGTGTCCTGCTGTCCCTTTAGACATTCTCCAGGGGACTGGCGCCCCCGCTCCTGATGGGAACTCAGACAAGCTCATGAATTCTCTGCTCACTCTTGAGTAGAAAACGGTCCTGAAATAGCTTTAAATCACCATGCTGTCTCCACCCAGAAGGGCGAATGTCTAGTCTAAGATCCTCATCAGACTCCGACTGTGATGTAATGTGTCCTCTCCTTCCCTCATCCGTCTGGGACCCTGCACCCAGAGAGCATGCGTCATGGGGACATATGTATATATATATATATTTTTTTTCTTTTCCTTAAAAAAATATCAGCAACATATCATCTTGCTGGGAATATTTAACTTTGAAAATCCAGAGGTTTAAATGGCTGACGACATTTCTGTCTGTTTTCGCAGTTTTGCGTGTAGATTTTAATACTTAGGTGCGGGCCCGAAAGCTCCATGGAAACATTCACAGTGCAGGAGCTGCTTTGTGGCCATTGGAGAAGCACACAGACCTGGGGCTTCTTCCCGGGGAGCCCTGCCCCGCGGGGGTCTCCGACTACAGAGCGAGACTCCTGAGACAGCAGGCACGCGGGCGCGCTTGGCCGATGAAGGCTCTCCCCACGTGATCGCAACCCCAAAGGGGCGAGGGCACCCAGAATCACAGCCAACGGATTGTTACAAGTGACAGGATCCTCGCAGGCCATCAAGACAACCCCTTCATTTCACAGACAAGACGACGGGGGTGATTCCTCTGGGGCCACCCATGAAACCCGTCAGTCTGGGGGGAGAAGTCTGTGTTTAGTCTACACACCAAGCAGGCCGATCAACGTACCGAGTGGTCTTCAAAATCCATACTCTTTCTAAGTCAATAAAAACTAAATGAGGTTCAGGCGCGGTTATCTGCTGCTGTTTTTCATACATCCCATGACTAAGTTCTAATATTTGCAAGGCATTGTCCCAGGAATACAGATGAATTAGGGACGATCAGTGCACTTCAGGAGCCCATGATCTTGACAGGTAGAAATGATGGGACAAATCGTAAGGGAAACTAATGTCGGCTTGATTCCAAAGAGCCTGTGGATGACAACAGGGCGGGGAAGATAAAATTAACAGCAATGAATGTGCAAGACCAAAGAGCGTTGGTGGAACGCGAGGTCCCGTCCGTCCTCACCAGCGTGTGGCTCTCGGAAGGAAGGCAGCCTCCTGGTCCAACCCCGGAAATAAGGGTCACAGGACAAGAGAAGTCTTTGCCACCTCCTTCTGATCGTGAGGCACAAGGCATTTCCTGCCAGTTCTAGGTCCCGGTTAGCCCTCCAGCCAGGCAGCCCTTGAGGGGCTACGAGCGGGACTGGTAAAGCGTGGACACGGTTGAGGAAGAAGGGGGAGGAGACGGGTGGCTCGGCCCGCTGCGTGGCTCCGCCCCCACATCTGGGGGTAACTGTGTGCAGAGGACGTGTGCTGGGGGGAGTGGGGACCACAAGTCCAGCCACAGTGGGCACACAACGCAGCATTTACCCCAACACTTTAGTGCCACGTATTTTTGGGGTGTCTTTACACATTTCAAAGTTCAGAAAATGCAAAGGCTAAAAAATGTCCCCATCCGTCTGGGACACGAGAATGTCCCATCTCTTGCCTCACCCGGTCAGAGAGAAGATGCTTTTATCGAGTAGCAGGTGCCGTGACAGAGAAAGGGTTGGTGCCAGTGGTAAGGAGCACGTCATCCGCCCACCCCCCGGGGAACCTCCACGCGGCAGGAGCAGTGCGAGGGCATCAGACAAAAACAGACAAAACGACGGCCGTGTGCCCGTCCCTGGCAGGCCCGGGGCTCTGTGGCGCTGGGCCCTCCACGCTGGCAGCGGCGCGTCCGGGCACACGGTGTGGCTCCGCGTTCTCCTGCGACTCCCGCCGAAGCTGCCTGACGGCAGGGGGGCGGCCGCGTGTCCAGACCTGTGCTCCCTTCCCGGGTCAGCGGCCCCCGGCTTCCCAGAGGCTCCGGGGTCACGTTCACGGACTCCGAGCCCCTCGGCGCTTGCTTCCCTTCCAGCTTGTGCTCCCTTCCAGCTCGCGTCTCTGGGCTGCCTCTCCCGGAGCCTCCGGCCCCTTTCCTGTCCCTCCGTCGTGGAGCCTCCCCCTGCAGCTTCCTCTGCCCGGCTGCCCCGTCTCAGCGGCTGGAGGCCCACAGGGCGGGAAGCTGTCATGCATCCTGACGTAGCCGGCGAGGTTTGGGTCCCCCCAGAGAGGCTGCGGGAAATCCTGTGCCCATCCTGTGTCCCTCCGACATCCCCACAGCGCGACGGGCCTGGGAGGTGCTGCCCAGCTCCTCAGGGTAGACCTCTCGCCGATGGACTCCTGCCCTTGCGGGAGGAGGCCGCAGAGCTCCCCTTGTCCCCTCCTCTCCCACCCCTCCCCTCCACCCTCCCTCCAGCCCTCTCCCTCCTCCTCATCCCTCCCTCGCCCCCTCCCTCTCGCCCTACCCTCCCCTTCCCCACGGTGGGAGGACACAGCAAGCAGACGACCACCTGCAAACCAGGAAGCGGGTCCCCACCAGTCAGCCCTGCCTGCACCCCGAGCTCGGACTTCGGGCCCCCGGATCGTGCACTGACTGAGACACGTGAGGAGCTCATGACACGGGGCCGCCGTCCCAAGAGTAGCCACAAAGATACGAGTTCGTAGAAGACAGCTTTCACAGGGCTTTGTTCAAAATTAAATTTTTCAGCACTAAAATCCTTACCCTGTGGCCAGCAATTAAAGGGATCACCAAAAATAACTCAGCCTGCTGTCTCTGCCAGCTGCCCCCAGCCTCCGCTCCCCCCCAGCCTCTGCCCCCCGCCCCCAGTGAGCGTGCTGGCCGCGTCCCACGCTTTCGGACCCGGAGCACCCCGCAGATGTCACGCCGGGGCACGTGACTCGGGTCAACGGCATCGGGATGGGGGAAGAGCGAAGGGTCTGACGTCGGATCGCCTGCTTCGGGCCCTGGCTCCACACTTGCTACCCGCGCAAAGTAGACGAGTCCCCACGCCCTTTCCGCCTCCCCGTGCCTCTGTGCTCAGCCGGCCAGCGGGGTCCACGTTCCCCACGTCCGCGGCCGCGGGCACGACACGGAAATGCTCCTTTGCTCGGCCCGGGGCTGGCAGGCCCTTCCGGTCCACGACGCCAGCTCCG
>JAPYYM010001571.1:0-13314 GCA_028534135.1 Potos flavus
AAACACGAACAAACATAAAGACCAACAAAATTATATGACAAGAAATAAAAGAACCTAGTCAGAATGAACCTCAAGAATAAGGTTTATATAATACCAGAACAAAAGCGGATACGTAGAAATACTGACAGACGGATAAGATGGGAGGGTGGTTATAACTCTTCCATATGTTGTATTAAGCCTCTAGCTGTAATGTTAAGTAGTTTAAAAAAATTTTTAAAAAAAAACAAGAAACATGAGAATGAGTGAAAAAAAAAAGAAAAGAAAGAAAGAAAAAAATACTTGTATCATGAAATATACAGGTTTTAGGGTGTTATTGGGAGCTTAATATATTGGTTTCCCCTGCTGTTGGGGTTTTATATTTTTATGGGGGCCCTGTGGTTATTGTCCTCTTGTTTTTGGCTTGTCTTCTGGGGGCGGAGCCTGTCGCATTTTTTTCCAGTCAATCTTGCTTGGGTTGAGTCGCCCTACTCCCCAATCAAGGGGCTAGGCTCTGTGGAAAACAGTTTTTCAGGCTTCTGCTCTCTGGAGGTTTTCACTCTTTTGCAGTTTTTTCGCCTTTTCGGAGAGTCCAAGGAAGGAGTCTGCCCATACCCAGACCTCTGAGTCACAGAGAAGCCTCAGTCTGCTCCACTCTGGGTGGTCCAGATTGCAGTCTCCCCTCTGCAAGCTCTGCTCACACTGCAGCCCGCCACAGGCGGTGTGCACCCACAGTCACCATCTCAGTGGCCCCAAGAGGCACTGAGTAGCCTCTGTACCCTGGCGCAACCGAAGCCTTGAGGTCTAGGAAACTGGTTTCTGGTGACTGCCGTTGCAGCGACTGCTGTCCAGGCTCCTGGTCTGTGCTGGGTGTGCTCAGATTCCTGTCCCGAGCAGCTGCGTTCTCTCCAGCACCGTTGGTGGTGGTGGAGGCTGGGAGTGCCCAGCCCCTGTGGCAGGTGGTGGACATCCCGGGGTCCTAGAGACCGCGAGCTAGGGTTCCCACTCGGTCTCTCAGAGGCTTAGGGGAGTGCACCCAGTCCACGGAGCGATGCATATAGAGGAAAGCTGCAGGCTCATGAACCACACCAGGCTCTCTTAGGCGCTTGCAGGAGTGCACCCCACCCTCTAAATGGTGCAAGGGACGAAAGCTGCAGGTTCATAAACTCCGCCAGTGTCTCTTTGATGCAGTTGTTGCCCTTCCTGGGAACGTGGGCTTAGGCCCGTGCCCATGACCACCCACTTCCACTGGTTGCTCCTTAAGTTCTTTTGCTCTTTTTAAGTGTTTTTAACCGGACTCTAAGTTAATGCTGGTCCCCAACAACAGAGCACTTTCCTTTGGGATATCACTGTCCTTGGGTCGCTTCTGGTCGCTCCTTCCCCCTTCTGTTTATCCTCCGATATAGGTTCCCGTGTTCCCACTCTGCTTTACCTCTCTGCTGCTGCCTTCTGCTCCTGTAGAGATCCAGAAGTGAAAAATCTTACTTCTCAGGCTGATCTCATGGTGTTCAGCGTGTTCTGGTAGATATCCAGCTCACTTTAGGGGACCGGTTGTAACAGTGTCGCCTACTTTGCCATCTTACCCTTCTCCCAACAATGGGAAATTTTTAATTACTGATTCAATTTCTTTGCTGATTATCAGTCGGTTCAAATTTTCTATTTCTTCCTATTTTCTATTTCTTCCTATTTCAGGATTGGTAATTTATGAATTTCTAGGGATTTATCTATTTTTTCCAGATTATACAATTGTTTTTCATAATATTCTAATATTCTAATATTTTCATAATATTCTTTTATAATTGTTTGTATTTCTGTGGTCTTGATAGTTATTTCTCCTCTCTCATTTGTAATTTTGTTTATTCGGTCCTTTCTCTTTCTTTTTGATAAGTCTAGCTATACGTTTATCAATTTTATTAATTTTTTTCAAAGAAACCTCTCCTGTTTTTGATCTGTTCTTTTGCTTTTTTAAAGTTTCTATATAACTTATTTTTGCTCTAATCCTTATTAGTTTCATCTTTCTGTGGGCTTTAGGCCTTGTTTGTTGTTCTTTTTCTACCTCCTTTATTTGTAAGGTTATGTTTTTTATTTAAAATTTTTCTTGCTTTTTTTCAAATTGTTATTTAAATTCTAGTTAAAATATAGTGTAATATTAGTCTCAAGAGTAGAATTTAGTGATTCATCAGTTCAATATAACATCTAGTGCTCATCATAACAAGTGCCCTCCTTAATACCCATCATCTCTTTAGCCCATCTGTCGCCCGCAACCATCTCAGCCCTCAGTTTGTTCTCTATCACTAAGAATTCCTTATGGTTTATTCCCCTCCCCTTTATTTTCCCCTTCTCATACTTTCATCTGTTTTGTTTCTTAAATTCCCCATTTGAGTGAAATCATATGGTATTTGTCTTTTTCTGACTCACTTTTTTCTTTTAGCATAATATACTCTAGCTCCAGCCACATCATTGCAAGTGGCAAGATTTCATTCTCCATATATATATCTGTATATATATATATGGAATATTGGTCAGCCATAAAAGAGAATGAAATCTTGTGTGTATATATATATATATATATATATATACATAATATACATATATATATATATTATATGTATATATATACCACATCTTCTTTATCCATTCATCAGTCAGTGGATATTTGGGCTCTTCCCATAGTTTGGCTATTGTTGATAATTCTGCTGTAAACATCGAAGTGTATGCACCCTTTTAAATCTGTGTTTTTGTATCATTTGTCTAAACACCTAGTAGTGCAATTCCTGGATCATAAGGTAGTTCTAATTTTAACTTTTTGAGGAACCTCCATACTGTTTTCCAGAGTGGCTGTACCAGTTAGCATTCTCACCAACAGTATAAGAAGGTCCCCTTTTTCTGCATCCTTGCCAAAATCTGTTGTTGTTCTGTTGTTAATTTTAGCCATCCTGACAGGTGTGAGGTGATATCTCATCATGGTTTTGATTTGTTTTTCCCTGATGGTGAGTGATATTGAACATGTTTTTATGTGTTTGTTAGTCATCAGTATATCTTCTTTGGAAAAAATGTCTATTCACGTCTTTTGCCCATTTCTTACCTGGATGTTTTGTTTTTTGGATGTTGAGTTTGATAAGTCCTTTATAGATTTAGGATACTGACCCTTTATCAGATATGTCCTTTTCAAATATCTTCTCTCATTCCGTAGGCAGCCTTTTAGTTTTGTTGATTTTTTCCTTTGCTGTGCAGATGCCTTTTATCTTGATGAAGTCCCAATAGTTCATTTTGCTTATGTTTCCCTTGCCTCAGGGACATATCTAGGAAAAAGCTGCTTTGGCCGATGTTGGAGAAGCTACTGCCTGAGCTCTCTTCTAGGATGTTTATGTTTTCAGGCCTCATACTTAGGTTCTTAATCCATTTTTATTTTGTTTTTCTGTGTGGTGTAAGAAAGTGTTTCAGTTTCATTCTTTTGCATGTTGTCCAGTTTTCCCTACACCATGTGTTAAAGAAACTGCCTTTTTTCCATTGGGTATTCTTTCCTGCTTTGTCAAGGATTAGTTGACCATATAGTTATAGGTCCATTTCTGGGTTTTTTATTCTGTTCCATTGATCTGTGTGTCTGTTTTTGTGCCAGTACCATATTTTCTTGAAGACTAAAGCTTTGTCAAGGATTAGTTGACCATATAGTTATAGGTCCATTTCTGGGTCTTTTATTCTGTTCCATTGATCTATGCTTCTGTTTTTGTGCCAGTACCATATGTCTTGAAGACTACAGCTTTGTAATATATCTTGAAGTCTGGAATCATGCTGCCTCCAGCTTCGATTTTCTTTAAGATTGCTTTGGCTATTGGAATCTTTACATGTCACTCCATAGAAATTTTAGGATTGTTTGTTCAAGCTCTGTGCAATTGTAAGTGGGATCAATTTCTTGATTTTTTTTCCTGCTACTTCACTATTGGTGTATAGAAATGCAAAAGATTTCTGTGCATTGATTTTATACCCTGTGATTTTGTTGAATTCATGTATTAGTTTTAGCAATTTTTTCATGGAGTCTTTTAGGTTTCCTACATATAGTATCATGTTGTCTGCAGATAGTAAAAGTTTGACTTCTTCCTTGCCAGTTTAGAGTCTTTTATTTCTTTTTATTGTCTGATTACTAAAACTAAGACTTCCAGTATTATGTTAAATAGCAATGGTGAGAGCGCACATCCTTGTCTTGTTCCTGACTGTAGAGGGAAAGCTCTGTTTTTTCCCAATTAAGGATGCACTGAGGTAGGTTCCATCTATCACTATTTTGTTGAGGGTTTTTATCAAGCATGGATGACGTACTTTGCTAAATGCCTTTTTTGCATCTAGTGAGAGGATCATATGGTTCTTATCCTTTCTTTTAGTAACATGGTGTATCACATTGATTGTTTTGGGCATATTGAACCACCCCTGAAGCCCAGAAATAAATCCCACTTGATTGTGGTGAATAATTCTTTTAATATACTGTTGGATTCAGTTTTCTATTATCTTGTCAAGATTTTTTACATCCATGTTCCTCAGAAATATTGGCCTGTAATTCTTTTTACTGGGGTCTTTGTCTGGTTTTGGAATGACTGTAATGCTGGCCTCATAATGGAATTTGGAAGCTTTCCTTCCATTTCTATTTTTTTGGAACAATTTGAGAAGTATAGGCATTAATCCTTTAAATGTCTGGTATAATTCCTCCAGGAAATCATCTGACCCTGGACTTCTGTTTGTTCAGAGATTTTTTTTACCGATTCCATTTCTTCATGGTTATGAGTCTATTCAATTTTTTAAAAATTTCTTCCTCTTTCAGTTTTGGTAGTTTATATGTTTCTAGGAATTTTCCCGTTTCTTCCAGATTGCATAGTTTGTTTGCATATATTTTTTTCATAATATTCTCCTATGATTTTTTTTTTTTAATTTCTGTGGTGTTGGTTGCGATCTCTTTCTTTCATGATTTTAACTATGTGCATCCTTTCTCTCCTTTTTGATAAATATTACTAGGGGTTTATTAATATTGTTAATTCTTTCAAAGAACCAGCTCTTAGTTTTCTTGATTTGTTAAACTATTTTTTGATTGTTTGTTTCTATGTAAATTCTATATAGTTTATGTCTGCTCTAATCTTTATTATTTCCCTTTTTCTACTGGCTATTGGCTTTATTTGCTGTTACCTTTCTAGCTTCTTTGGGTGTAAGTTTAGGTTGTGTGTTTGAGACTTTTCTTGGTTCTTGAGATAAGCCAGTATTGCTATATACTTCTGTCTTATGACTGCCTTTGTTGCATCCTGAAGGTTTTGGACCATCCTGTTTTCCTTTTAATTTGCTTCCATTTCCTTCCAGATAAGGGTCGACCCATTCAGTTGGTGTTTCTGGTGACGCCCTCTGGTCCTTTCTAGTTTTTGTTGCTTTTGGTTTTTTATTTCTCCACTCAAAGCATAGTTTTTAATTTCTTCTTTAATTTCCTGGTCAACCCATGACATAGGGTATCAGGATGGATAAAAAAAAAAAATAGATCCATCTATATGTTGCCTGCAAGAGACTCATTTTAGACCTAAAGCCACTTGCAGGTTGAAAGTAAGAGCACTGAGATCTATCTATCATGCTAATGGGTGCCAAAAGAAAGCTGAAATAGCCATACTTATATCAGACAAACTAGAGTTTAAAACAAAGACTGCAACTTTGTATAAAACAAAGATGCAACTTCATTCTTTAGTAGGATGTTCTTTACCTTCCATGTATTTGTGGTTTTTCCAAATGTTTTCTTGTGGTTTGAATTCGAGTTTCATGGTTTTGTGGTCTGAAAATATGTATGCTTTAATCTTGATCTTTTTGTACTTGTTGAGAGCTGATTTGTGACCCAGTATGTGATCTATTCTGGGGAATATTCCATGTGCACCTGAAAAGAATGTGTATTCTGCTGCTTTAGGATGAAATGCTGTGAATATATCTGTTAAGTTCATCTGGTCTGATGTATCATACAAAACCATTGTTTCCTTGTTGATTTTCTGCTTTGATAATATATCCATTGTTGTAAATGGGATGTTAAATGCCCTACTATTACCGTATTATTATTAATGGACTTCTTTATGTTTGTTATTAATTAATTTATATATTTGGGTGTTCCCAAGTTAAGGGCATAGATATTTACAACTGTTAGATCTTCTTGAGAGATAAAACCGTTGATTATGATTTAATCCCTTTCTTCAGCTCTTGTTACAGTCTTTGTTGAAAATATATTTTGAAAATATATAAATATGTAGAATTAAAAATTAAAATATAAAAATTAAAAATGAATTACAAAAAAGTAAAATAAAACAAAATAAAAATAAAAGTGAAATTATATCCAATTTCCCTTAGAGCTGAAGGTTTGCTTTATGATCAGTAGAGTTCTTGCAGGGGAGAGGCTAGTGCTCGTCTTCTGGGGGAGGAACCTATTGCACTTGCCCTATTGGAAATGCACCTATTGGGTGCAGGTTTGTGGAGCTTGGTGTAAGCAGCTCTGTTCTCCACTTGGTAGTGCTGTTTAACTCACTGAGGTCTGTTCTTGCTGATGAGTGGGATACAAAATGGTGTCATGCCACGGTCTCTTGTTCCTGAAGCTTGTACCCCACCCTCCTCAGGAAGCCCTCACAAAAGAGCAAACAATCTCCCCTCTTGTGTCTCCAGCTTCCATCAGATCACTGCCTTCACCTTGACTTTTCCAAGCTATCAACCTGCCAAGCAGCACTGTACTTCTGTGTTTTATCTCAGGCACACTGCTAGGTTTCAAAACTCCAAATTTTAGGGACTTCCGTAGTGCAGACCTACGCTGATCCTCTGGTAGAGAGTCTTGCTGTGCTTTTGCCATTTGCCAGCCCATCCCAGGAAAATGGTTGCATGATTGGGTAGCAGTTTAGAGTTTATTGTAATGTGGAGCCAAAAAGTTGGCACCCAGGCTCGCTGCCCTCAGCAGGCATCCCTGCTCTTGTGCCTGGGAAGAGTGCAGCACATTGAAACCATCAGTTCTTGCTACCCAGGGGATCCTCAGACCATGCTGTTGGCTCCTGGATCTCTGTCCTTTTTTACTGGAGCACCTTTAGGCCAGGCACAACCCTGGCAGTAGTGGACTTCTAAAACTTCCAGTTTTGTGCTCCACTGCTTACAATACCTTGCAGTGGTCTCAGTAAGCAGGGCTCTCCCCCTCCACAGCACCTACAGTTCTTATCTCCCCCAAATCAACTCTCTGTACCTCCTACCTTCCAGAAGGTGGTTGCTTTTCTACTTTTAGACTTGCAGTTTTGTTCTCTTGGTCCTCAGATTTCTTGGGTGTTCAGAATGACTTGATAATTATCTAGCTGAATTTGGTGGACAAGGCAACCTTGAGGTCCCCCTACTCCTCTGCCATCTTAACTCCTCCTGCCATTGCTTCAATGTATATGAATAGCATATTCCATATGCTCCAATATATACTTGGCAGTATATATTCTTCATATGCAAACATTTTATAACGTAGGCTAAGATTTTCTAAGCTTGCTACCAGGAAGCTGTGGGGGGCCTAATGGCTCCACCACCACCAAGCTGGCCATTCAAATGTGCATTGTTACACCCTGCCCCCAAACCTGGGGACTTAGCAGACTTTCATCTTATGACCACTTTTGCTGTGTCCCAAAGGTTTTGGACAATTGTGTTTTCATTTTCATTTGTTTCCATGTATTTTTTTAATTTCTTCTTTAATTTCCTGGTTGACTCATTAATTCTTCAGCAGCATGTACTTTAACCTGCATGTATTTGTGGTCCTTCTAGACTTTTTCTTGTGATTGACTTCAAGTTTCATAACATTGTGGTCAGAAAATATCCAAGGTATGAATTCAACCTTTTTGTACTTGTTGAGTCCTGATTTGTGGTCTATTCTGGAGAATGTCCCATGTGCACTGGGAAAGAATATGTATTCTGTTGTGTTAGGATGAAATGTTCTGAATATATCTATTAAGTCCATCTGGTCTAGTGTGCCACTCAAAGCTATTTTTTCCTAGTTGGTTTTCTGCTTAGATGACCTGTCCTTTGATATCTGTGAGGTGTTAAAGTTTCCCAGTATTATTGCATTATTCTCGATAAGTACTTTTGTGTTTGTTATTAATTGTTTCATATATTTCAGTACTCCCATGTTGGGAGCATAAATATTTACAATTTTTAGACCTTCTTGTTTGAGAGTACCCTTCATTATTATATAGTGCCCTTCTTCATCTCTTGTTACACTCTTTGGTTTAAAATCTAGTTTGTCTAATACAGGTATTGCTACTCCTGTTTTCTTTTGATATCCATTTGCAAGATAAATACTTTTCCATCCCTTCACTTTCAATCTGCAGATGTCTTTAGGTCTAAAATGAATCTTATAATTAAAAATAGAGCTACCCTATGATTCTGCAATTTCACTACTGGGTATTTACCCCCAAAGATCCAGATGCAGTGAAAAGAAGGGCCACGTGTACCCCAATGTTCATAGCAGCAATGGCCACAATCTCCAAACTGTGGAAAGAGCCAAGATGCCCTTCAACAGACGAATAGATAAAGAAGATATGGTCCATATATACAATGGAATATTACACCTCCATCAGAAAGGATGAATACCCAACTTTTTTGTATCAACATAGACAGAACTGGAGGAGATTATGCTGAGTGAAATAAGTCAAGCAGAGAGAGTCAATTATCATATGGTTTCACTTACTTGTGGAGCATAAGGAATAACACGGAGGACATTAAGAGAAGGAAAGGAAAAGTGAATTGGGGGAAATCGGAGGGGGAGATGAACCAAGATAGACTGTGGACTCTGAGAAACAAACTGAGGGTTTTGGAAGGGAGGGGGGTGGAGAGGATGAGTGAGCCTGGTGGTGGGTATTAAGGAGGGCACATATTGCATGGAGCACTGGGTGTGATGCATAAACAGTGAATCTTGGAACACTGAAAAAATAAAATAAAATAAAAATAAATAAATAAAATGAGTCTTGTGTAGGCAGCATATAGATTGGGCTTAAAAAAAAATCCATTCTCACACCCTATGTCTTTTGATTGGAGTGTTTATTTATTTTACATTCAGAATAATTATTTTTAAGTGATTTATATTTTATTTTATTATGTTATGTTAGTCACCATACAGTACATCATTAGTTTTTGATGTACTGTTCCATGGTCCATTGTTTGCATATAACACCCAGTGCTCCATGCAATACGTGCCCTCCTTAACACCCATAACCGGGCTAACCCATCCCCCCACTCCCTTCCCCTCTAAAAGTCTCAGTTTGTTTCTCAGAGTGTATACTCTCTCATGGTTCATCTTCTCCTCTGATCCCCCTTCACTTTTCCTTTTCTTGTCCTAATGTCATGGAGGACATTAGCAGAATAATTATTGATAGATTTTCTTACTTGTTTTATCACTGTTTTTGGAGAATTTTCTCTGTTCCTTTCCAGTCCTTTACACTTTTGGTCTTTCCTTTGCGTGCAAAGAGTTCCCTTTACTATTCCTTGCAGGGCTGTTTTAGTGATCACAAACTCCCTTAGTTTTTGTTCGTCTGGGAAACTTTTTAACTCTCCTTCTGTTCTGAATGATAGCTTTGCTGGATAGAATATTCTTGGCTGCAGATTTTTGCCGTTCAGCATTTCTAATATATCATGCCACTATCTTCTGTATTGCAAAATTTCTGTGAAAAGATCTGTAACTAGATTTATGGGTCTTTCCTTGTAAATTAGGGATTTCTTTTGTCTTGCTACTTTTAGGATTTTTTTCTCTATCACTCTGTTTTGCAAATTCAACTACAGTATGTCTTGGTGTTGGCCTGCTTTTTTTCTTTTTTTATTTTGATGGGAGTTCTCTGTGACTCCTGGATTTGATTATCCATTTCCTCCCAAGATTAGAGAAGTTTTCAGCTATTATTTCCTCAAATATACCTTCTGCCCCCTTTTCTTTCTTGTTCTTCTGGGACTCCTATGATATAAATGTTACTATGTCTGATGGAGCCACTGAGTTCCCTAAGTCTACTCTTGTAGTCCATCATTCTTTTTTCTTTATTTTGTTCAGCTTTATTATTTTCCATAACTTTATCTTACATATCACTAATTCATTCCATTGTTTCTTCTCTCCTTGTGGTCATTATATCCAGTTTCAATTCTCAGATACTGCATTTTTCATTTCTGCCTTATTGCTTTTTAGCTCTTTTATCTCTTCAGTAAGGCTCTCCCTGATGTCTCTCGATCTTTTCTCTAGCCTCGTGAGGATCGTTATGACTGTTGCTTTAAATTTTTCATCAGGCATATTACTTATATATGTTTCAATCATATATCTGGCTGTGACCTTTCCTTGTTCTTTATTTTGGGATGAATTCTTCCATCTTGGTATTTTTCTAGGTCTCTGTCTTCTTCTGCATGTAGAATTGCCTGTTGCTTTTTCTTCTTCCAAAAGTAATGGCTTTATGAAGAAGAAGTTATGTAGTGTTCAAGGCCTGGTGCTTCAGAGAGTGTCACTGGTGTGTACTGCGTGCTGTGTTTTGGCTGCTTTATTTCTCAAGTCAGCCATCTGCAGAGGATTTCCTCACCTGCAGTGGGTGGTGTGCTTAGCCAGAGAGTGGTGAATTTTAACTAGTTGTGCTCTGGTCTGCTTGTTAAATGAGACCTAATGTTACTTCCACTATAATTGAAGCTTTGCAGAACTCTGTAGTCAGTAGATGTGGTGCATGCAGAGGTTTCTGCTGGACTTCTGGGGAAAAAGCTCACTGTGCTGGTACTTAGGCACACTTGCCTTAGAAAAGCAGCACCAGCAGAGTGCAGGGGGGCAGTACTTGGTGTAAGCAGGTTAGGCAGCCAGTGTTGGTACTGTGCTGTTTATTGAATTTGGTTTATGCTGAGGGACAGGAGAGAGAAATGGTGTCAACCACCTCATCTGTCCCTGGAGAGAGGTCTCTGTGCTTACTGCTCTCAGGGAAGTACTCCCAGAAGATCAAATAGTTTCCCTTCATGCACCCCAGGCATTTTTCAGATTGCTGTTTTCAATCTATCTGTATGCAGGTTGCTTGACTGTCTGGAGCAGTGCATTGGCAATTTTGGCTCTATCCCAGCCAAGACTACTGACGTTTAAAACTACTAACTTGGGCGCCTGAGTGGCTCAGTCGGTTAAGCATCTGCCTTCAGCTCAGGTCATGATCCCAGGGTCTGGGATAGAGCCCTACCTAGGACTCTCTGCTTGACGGGGAGCCTACTTCACACTCTCCCTTTGCTCCTCCCCCTTACTTATGTTTTTTTTTTCTCTCTCTCAGATGAATAAATAAAATCCTTAATAAATAAATAAATAAATAAATAAATAAATAAATAAAACTGAACTTTAGGGACTTGCTGTGGTGGGGAACTACACTGGTCTTCTGGGAGAGGGTCTCGCCACCCTGGGACTGATGCATGTTTGGCAGAGAAAGGCAGTCGTGCCAGAGTGAGGGGGTTTGTGATTTGGAGCAAAGTAGGCTAAACAGCCAGTGTCCCAGTTAACTGCCCTCAGCAGGTTCCTCTGTACCTATGCTGAGAGGTGGGGGAGGGAAATGGCACCTGCTGGCTCTTTTGTCCCCAGAAGGGCATCTCTGCACACACCACCTCTCACAGATCCATTCCAAGAAGAGCAAACATTCTCTCCTTGTGCACCTTAGGCAATCCTCAGATCACCCTATCTGCCCTGGTGTTGCTTGCCTGCTTTATTCCCAGGAATAGGGCGGCACTCTCAAGTATCTATTCCAGCCAAGCCCCTGACCTCTAAAATTCTAGTTCTCGATCCCCACTGGTTGCAAGCACTCAGAAAAATTAGCCTCTGTCATTTTCCCAGCCAAAGACTTTGGGGAAGTGTTCTCCTTGTGTATATCCTTATGCACTCCGCTCTCTCTTGCCTTTCTCTGTGACCGGGCCTCCTTCTCCTCCCAAGCACCTATGATCTGTTCCTCCCCCAAACCATGTCTCTGCTCTTCCTTCCTTCCTCAATATGGCCTTGTCTCTACCTCTAGTTGTGCAGTTTTTTTCTGTCAATCCTTAGGTTGTTTTCTTGGGTACTCAGAATGATTTGGTAGACATCTAACTGTTTTCAAGGGATGAGGCAATCCTAGGGTCCTCCTGGTATGTTGCCATCTTAGCTTCCCCCTAACATGGGTTTGTTTCTGGGCTTTCTATTTAATTCTATTGATCTATGTGTCTGGTTTTCTGCCAGTACAATACTGATTTGATTTGATTGCTGTTGCTTTGTGGTATAGTTTGAAATATGGAATTGTAATATCTCCAGCATTGCTCTTTTTTTATTATTATGTTCAGTCAACCCCTGTATAGTACACAGGTTTTTTTTACTAGTCTCTTTTATTTTTTATTATTTTATTTTTTTCCCAAATACTTTTATTTTATTTTTTCAGTGTTACAAGATTCATTGTTCATGCACCACACCCAGTGCTCCATGCAATACATGCCCTCCTCAATACCCACCACCAGGCTCCAGGCTCACCCAACCCCCCACCTCCCTTCCCTCCAAAACCCTCAGCTTGTTTCTCAGAGTCCACAGTCTCTCATGGCTCATCTCCGCCTCCAATTTCCCCCAATTCACCCTTCCTTTCCTTCTCCCAATGTCCTCCATCTTTTTCCTTATGCTCTACGCGTAAGTGAAACCATATGATAATTGACTCTCTCTGCTTGAATTATTTCACTTAGCATAATCTCTTCCAGTCCTGTCCATGTTGATAAAAAAGTTGGGTATTCATCCTTCCTGAAGGAGGCATAATAATTCACTGTATATATGGACCATATCTTCTTGATCCATTCATCTGTTGAAGGGCATCTTGGCTCTTTCCACAGTTTGGAGATTGTGGCCATTGCTGCTAAGGACATTGGGGTACATGTGGCCCTTCTTTGGACAGCATCCGCATCTTTGGGGTAAATACCAAGTAGTGCAATTGCAGGGTCATAGGGTAGCTCTATTTTTGATTTATTGAGGAATCTCCACACTGTTTTCCAAAGTACCTGCACCAACTTGCATTCCCACCAACAGTGGAAGAGGGCTCCCCTTTCTCCACATCCTCTCCAACATTTGTTGTTTACTGTGTTCTTGATTTTGGCCATTCTAACTGGTGTGAGGTGGTATCTCAGCGTGGTTTTGATTTGAATCTCCCTGATGCGTAATGATGATGAACATTTTTTCATGTGTCTGTTAGCCATTTGTATGTCTTCTTTGGAGAAGTGTCTGTTCATGTCTTCTGCCCATTTTTTGACATGATTATCCGTTTTTTGAGAGTTGAGTATGAAGATTTTGTTATAGATCTTAGATATCAGACCTTTGTCTGTAGTGTCATTTGTGAA
>JAPYYM010001572.1:0-13311 GCA_028534135.1 Potos flavus
TCGTTCCCGGGTCAGGCCTCCCCAGCCCTTTCAGTGCATCCTGAGTGCTCCATCCCACTGCGAACAGGTATTATGTCTAAAATGTTTTAAAACTATACATTTAATTATTACATATCATACTGCAAATATTATTTGGGCAGTGACGACTTCCATGCGATTTCGACAGAGTTGGCTAACATTGGGGCAACCCTGAACGGCTCTGGGCACATTATTTTATGAGTAGCCTTTTCGGATAATAGCTAAGCCCAAATAAGATTATAGGCTTTAAAAAAATTCCCTTTGAAATTAAATTTAGCTTAAACAAAGGGAAGTAGTGAGGAAAGAAAAGACTTATTCAATGTGTAACCAAAAGAATTTGCAACTAACACAACCCACTCAATTCCTTCATGCTAGGAGATTTTTGTCTTTATCACATGAGATCTTCACAGGATCCTAAATAATTTAGGGCTTGCTCTAGAATGGATCCTAATTTCTGGTGATAGCTAGGAGCACTTTCTTTTTTACAAAGCTATTTATAAATATTCAGTTAAATGTTTAGGCCTACATTTCTAAAGGGTCCCTCGAACAGCCCTAGATTCACAGTAAGACTCAAAGTAGTTGCTGACAATCATCCTATAAGCCCAGTACTACATGTTAAGGTTTTTCTAAGTTTAAATTCAACAGATTGATTGATTGGTTGATTGATTGGTGAGAGAAAGAGAGCAGGGAGTGGGGGAGGGGCAGAGAGAGAGGGAGAATCCTAAGCAGGCTTCACACCCAGCCCTGGAGTCCAGTGTTCACAACCCTGACATCATGACCTGAGCTGAAATCAAGTCGACACTCAACCGACTGAGTCACCCAGGTGCCCCAAGGGCTAAATTTAAATGAATAAAATTTCTGTAATATATAGTGTGCACACATAGACACACACACACACACACTCTCAGCTGTGGACTTTGAGGTGGATTCAATCCTAGAATATACCTTCTGCAGTGCTGGCATGCTAGAGGAAGAACGCAGCCCGGAGAACAAGACTGGAGCAGTCTGGTGGAAGAGTGGAGGAGAAAGAAAAATGTCAAAAAAAGCATCTCATGGGTTCAAGTGCTACCTACTTCTTTTGCTAGCTGTGTTTCCTATGGGCCATTACCCTCTTCGAAGCCACTGAAGAAGAAGTTCAAAATGTCTAGTCTGCCTCTCTGAGGATCATGAAACTACCTATATCAATGTACCTTAAAGCATATTTGTAAAAAATTAACAAGAATCAGTAAGACTGGGTTGAATGTCTAGATCAGTTTAGAGAGAACTACCTTCATATTTTTGAATCTTCCAATCTGCAAAAATGGAATATCCTATTTGTTTAGCTCTTTAATTTATATAAAAAGATTTTGTGTATTTCAGTATAGAAATAAACATCTCTATACATCTCTTCTTAGGTTTCCTAGCTCTTTGATGTTCTGAATGTTATTTTAAATGATATTGTTTCATGTATTCCCTTTTCTATTTGGTTTCGATTTATAAATATTAGTGACTTTTGAGTGAAGTTGTAAGCAGTTTGTTAAATTTACCTACTAATTCTAATAGTTGGTAAATCTATTTGGATTTTCTATGTACATAATTATATCCTCTGCAAACAAAGGACTATTTTCTTTCTTTTCAGTCTTTATGCCTTTCATTTCCTTTTCTTGCCTTATTACATATGGCAGGAATCTCTAGTATAATGTTCAACAAAAGTAGTGATTGTAGGAATCCTTGTGTCATTCCTGTTCTCAAGGGCAAAACTTTCAGTATTTTACCATTAGATATGTCTGCTGTAGGCTATATCTCTATCAGTTTACAGAAATTCCAGTCCTGTTTACTAGGAGTTTTCATTATAAGTGGCTATTGAATTTCATCAAATCCTTTAACCAGTTTGCATCTATTGAGATAACTACATTTTTATCCCTTTATAAAAATTAACATGGCAAATTACACTGATTGATTTCTCAAATGTTAAACCACATTTGCATACATGGAGAATTAACCTCATTGGTAGTGATATATTATCTTTTGTATATATTGAAAGTCACCTTCCTATTTACTGTGATGTCCTTGTGAGGTTTTTGGTATCAGGGTTAGGTTGGACTTAGTTTGGAAGTATTCCCTTTTTTTACCTACTGGAAGCATTTCTATAAAATTGAAGTAATTTCTTCCTTAAATGAACCAACCATTAGCTTTATTGTTTTACTTTAACTTCGTTTTCTATTTCACTGATTTCTAATCTTTATTGTTTCCTTCTTTCTTGTTCGTTTTACTCTTCTTGCTTCTAGAGATGAAGTGCATATGATTTTAACTTTTCAACTTTTATAGTAAATGTTAATTACATTTACTATAATGTAATTAATAGTATTAAGGCTATAAATTTTTATATTTATAAAATTATTAAGGCTATAAATTTCTAAGCATTGCATCAGCAACTGCAGCCCAACACTTTTGATATGGCACATTTTCATTATCATTCAGCTTAAAATGTTTTCTAATGCCTGTTATTTCTTATTCAATCCATGGATTATTTAGAAGTGTGTTCTGTTTAATTTGCAGGCATTTGAGGATTTTCTAGTGATCTTTTGTTACTGATTTCTAGCAAAATTTTCCTGAAGTCAGAGCATAGTTTGAATTATTTTGATCCTCTAAAATGTTCAGGGGCTTTCTCTATGGTCTATTTATTGTCAGTTTTGGTAAATTTTAAATACGGGCTTAAGCGAAATGTGAATTCTGTCACTGTTGACAGTATTCTCTATGTATCAATTAGGTCAAGTTTGTTAACTGTGTTCTCCAGATCTATACTTTTACTACTTTTTTGTCTGTTTGTTCAGAGGTATATTAAAGTAGCCCTTACAATTGTGGATTGTCTGGTTCTCTTTTTAGTTGTCTATTTTTGCCTTATCCATTTGAAACAGTGTTGTTATGACTGTGAAATCTTCCTTGTAAATTGACTTACCATTTCAGAATATCCCTCTTCATCTCCAGTAATGCTTCTTGACTTCAGTCTGTTTCCTCTGACATTAGTCTAACTAGACCAGTCTTTTCATTAGGGGTTGCATGTTTTAGCTTTTGCCATCCTTGTACTTTCAGTGCACTGTACTTAAGATGCGCCTCTTGCAAATCAGACATACGTGGGTTTTATTTTCTTCCCCAGTCTGACGTTAGCATATTACTTGAACTATCTGATCCATTTTCATTTACTGTAATTAGTGATTTAGGTGATTTGATTTCTACCATTCTACTACTTATCTGTTTGACCCACTCTTTCATTTACCTTTTTCTCTTCTGTCTTGTCTTCTTTTGGAGTATTCAAATATTTCATTTTCTTCTTTTCATGTACTCTTTTTGTTATTATAACACATATCTGGGTTAAATTTAATACGAATTATTGTATTTACCACTTCCTTGATGATACTAGAACTTTATACTTCCGTTTTTCATTTTTTCCAATATTGTTCTCATGTATTCTAACGCTACATAAATTTTGTGGGTTTTTTAGAGATTTTATTTACTTGAAAGAGAGAGAGAGAGAGCGAGCACATGAATGGGGGGGAGGGGCAAAGGGTGAAGGAAAAGCAGACTCCTCGCTAAGCAAAGCAGGGACCCCTGGATCCTGACCTGAGCCAAAGGCAGCCGCTTAACCGACTGAGCTACCCAGGTGCCCCTCTACATACATTTTAAATTTCACATTACTAGTATTGTTTTATAACAGTCAATATTCACTTATATTTACTTTTTTGTAAAGGTCTTCATTCTTTGCTACATTTCTGTGTTTCTATTTGGGATCTCTTTCCTTCTGCCTAAAAACCTCTCTACAGAATTTCGATTAATACAGCCCTGCTAGTAACTAATTCTTTTTTGTTTGTAAAAAAATATACATTTCACCTGTATTTATAGAAGATATTTTTACCCTACATAGAACTTTGGGTTGACATTCCCCCCCAGCACTTTAAAGAGGTCTTTAATGATGTCTCTGATGAGGTATAAATGCTTCCTTGCCTACAATGATAACAATGGCATAATGAAAATACTAAAATTGCTTACTGCAGTGATTCTAGGATTTGCAGCACCCAGAAACTGCTCCTTCACTTTAAATTCAAGGCCATAGAATTATGATCAGAGCTTGAAGGCTTTACAGATCATCTAGCCCAACTTCCTTGTAGGAGGTTAGTTTTTGCCTTAAACACTTTTCCAGTTTTGAGGAATTCATCAAATCACAAAATCATGCATTCCACTTATAAACAATTTTAATCATAAATGGCTTCCTTAGAGAGTACTGAAACAAAATCTGCCTCTGTTTTACTCTGTCATGGGACCTTATTCTGCCTGAAGGAGCAAGTAAGATATTCAACTTCAATCCTTTGTTTTCACTTATAACATCTGAAGAGAACTATTATGTGCCCGGCTTCCAGGTTAAGCATCACGTTCTCTACTTTGCCAACTGCACCCTCAACCTTCATCAACCGCACATTCACAATGGGTCACTAATCCCTGCCAATTATGCTCCTAAAAATAAATCGGAATTAGGTCAGGGGCTTAATTTAGGGCCTATTTCTTACCTGGAATGCTGACTCTTCCTGATTACCGGGCTGGGAGATCTCAGGCACACCATATTCTCTACATGCTTAAATACCTCAAATAGCTCTCCAATACAGTACGTTTTTCCAAACCATTCTTTTGGAATTGAGCGTGTAGGGGTAGAATTATTTGTTTATTTCATCTGCTCTGTTCTCCTCTGAAGTTTAAACTACAAAACTCACTGCAACCCAGAAAAACTTCAGTAATTTTAGATGCAATGGTTTTAATGAAATGAAAAAATTTTAATGCACACGTACACTAAAAATGACCTTGGAGTTGGAATACAACCCAAAACTTCAGTATCCTAGCAACCAGTAAGAAAAACTAGAGCCTGAAAATATATTATTTATGACAGCCTCTGGCTTAAAGTATGAGGAAAAAATAATTTAGAAGTGACAGAATTTATAATAAAAACATCTGGGCTCAAGTCTTAGCACCCTTTCTTATTAGCTCTGTAACATACAGTAAGTTATTTAATCTCTTTGAAGTCTATCTGCTCATCTGAAAAAGGCAGTTAAAAATACTTGCCTTGGTAAATTTATCACAGGAATACTTTATAGTAGTTAAAAAAAAGGAAAAAAAGGAAAAATATGTTTGCCACTATACATGGATTAATCTTAAAAAGATGATGAATGTAAGAAGCGAGCCATGAAGGAATCAAGGATACCATTTGTAAAAGATTAAAGAGATAGTCAAAATTAAATAATACATAGATAGCAAGTTTTTTTAAGAGCCAGGAAATGATGAACATAGAATTGAAGACAGACGGGCGCCTGGGTGGCTCAATCAGTTAAGCATTTGACTTTGGCTCGTCATGATCTCTGGGTCCTGGGATCCAGCTCTGCTTTGAGCTCCCTGCTCACCAGGGAGTCTGCTTCTCCCTCCCCCTCTCCTCCTCTTCCCCGCTCATGTTCTCTAATAATTAAATAAAATCTTTAAAAAAAAATCTTAAAAGAAAAAAAAAAGAATTAAAGACCGATACACCAGGGTGGGTGTGTGTGTTGAAGGGGAGAGGTGTGATTAGGGAGGCATGCTCTGGTGGCTCCCTTACATTCTGTGAAGGGATCTGGGGGTTCAAGGAAGTTCATTATAGTTATTCCTCAAACAATACACATATATTTGCACACTTCTGCATTTATGATCCAATTTAAAACAAAAATCATTTAAAACTCCCAGTGAATCTGAGTTCAATCTGTATCTGCACTTGTAGATGGAGAATTCCTAGGTTCCCTGCCTTCTCCTGTGCTGAATCACAGTACGGGCTGATTTCACTCAACTGACTAGATGAACTCTCACAACTTTGAAGAAGATAGTTGGATGCAGAAAAGTTTTTAACTCGTTGGAAGTAGATCTCAGAAAGGAAATTTCTGGTGTGAAATGAAATGAGATACAGATAATTAATGTAACGGAGAGCAACTATAGTGCACCAGGCACTGTGCCTACAACTGTAAATAAGATCTTCCTATACTTGCTCTATGTCCTGAGCTTTATTCCAGGGCCACATTCACTTACCAATCAGCACTCCCTAGACAGTGAAAAAGCTCCCTGGCCTATTTGCATTTTTACTCAGAAACATGGACAAATAGTCTCTTTCACTCTGCTTTCTGAAAAGTATGTTAATTTTATGTTTATAGGGTAATTAAACTGGGTGTAAAGACATTAAAAAAAAACAACATAATTAATATGGCTTAGTTATTACAGGAAGTATTAATATTTAAAAATTATAAGTATTAGAGCTGAGACAAAAAGGGATATTAATTTAAAACTTCCTATAAATTTCATAAATATATCCATGTTTAAACACTTCTGATAACTATGTTTAACCATTCATTCACAAACTTCTCCTAGTGAATTTAATAAACACTTATTTAAAGGTTGCTCATTATCAAAAGATCATGAATTTGTCCCTTCCTTCCCCTCTGGTTGGGGTGGGGCATTCAGTCAGATGATCAGGGCCTAGGGTCGAATGGTGGGGTCAGGATTGATATCACTGGGGTCAAGGTTCAGCTGCCTTGGTCTTGGTTGTAGTTGAAGCTAAGAGTTTCAATTGACATATGAGGGAGTAGTGTGGTCAGGACAGTGCAGTGGAGGCTGACTTAACTTATGTATTTGGAGCTAGGTGGGGCAATGCGGCTGCTGGCATTGTCAGGAGGTTTGGAACGTAAGGAAAAAGTAAGCAAATAATGGGAGCCAGATTTCTCACTAAGAGAGAAAGGAGTTACAAATATGGAAAGGGAAGTAATGGATTAAACCCTGAAGTACTGAATTAGAATTGAAGGTGCCAATGTGAACTCAAGGTTTATATGTATATATAGAAATTTATATAGCTGTACGTCTGTGTGTACACACATGTATTTTTTTTTCTAAAAATTTTATCTGGGGGTGGGGAGAGAGAACACAAGCAAGGGGGAGGAGCAGAGGGAGAAGACTCCCTACCGAGCAGGGAGCCTGACATGGAGCTCGATCCCAGGACCGTGGGATCATGACCTGAGCCAAAGGCAGACATAATCATCTGAGTCACCCAGGTGCCCCCAGACATGTATTTTTTTGATCTGTCCACCAATAAGGCTTTTATTCAATGACTTGTTCATGTCAATCAATGAAGTTTCCAGTAGCAATGAGCACTTCTCAGGTGTTAGTTTCCATATACTATTTTTCAATCATTCATTCATTCATTTATTTTAAAGATTCTATTTATTTGAGAGAGATAGGGAGAGAAAGCACAAGCAAGGGGTGGGGGGCAGAGGGAGAAGCAGGCTCCCCCCCTGAGCAAGGAGCCCTACACGGGGTTTGATCCCAGGACCCCAGGATCATGACCTGAGCTGAAAGCAGACGCTTAACATACTGAGTCATCCAAGCATCCCTATACTATTTTCCATTTAAAGGAACCAAGGTTCCTTGGGAAAAGTACAAGATAAGCTTGGGGTACCTTAATCTGCTAAAAAAAATAAGGAAGAACTCAAAAAATCAAAAGAACTTAGAAGCAAGCTTGGATAGACTCCCATAGACCAAATGTGGGAAAAGTTCCGTATCAAAATACACGACAGTTATATATTGGAACTTACTGAATAAAGTAGGAATCCATGAGTCTACACTGATACAAATGAATAGATAGTGGATGGAGAAGGGACTGCTCTTCCTCACAGAATATCAATCAAAGCATTAGCAATGATAGATTCACCAGAATAGTGATAATTGATTCAGTTAACAGGTGTTAATAGACTCAGAATAACTGGTGACAATTTGATGAGAAACAGGACATTTACATAATCTCAAAGACCGTCCTCACCAAACTCTTTTTACTAATTTTAAAATAGAGAAAACCGATAGATACTATCCTAACCAAGTGATCAAAGTTAACATCACCAAGAATGGGACAATGTGGGGCGCCTGGGTGGCTCAGTGGGTTAAAGACTCTGCCTTCAGCTCAGGTCATGATCTCAGGGTCCTGGGATCGAGCCCCGCATCGGGCTCTCTGCTCAGCAGGGAGCCTGCTTCCCCCTCTCTCTCTGCCTACTTGTGATCTCTGTCAAATAAATAAATAAAATCTTTAAAAAAAAAAATAGAATGGGACAATGTGACATTGTGTACCTCCAGGTATGATATAGTGAGAATATGACATCATTTCCGACAAAATGTATATACTGAATCTAATCATGAGGAACCCTAATCATTTTATCTAATCATTAGATAAACCCTGAGGAACATACTACAAAGTGCCTGGCCTATACTCTTCAAAAAATCAAGGTCATGAAAGAAAAGACTGGAAAAACTGCTCCAGATCAAAAGAGACAAGAGACAGGACAACTAAATGCACCATCCGTTCTTGCATAGGGAGGGATGCTGAAGCAGAGAACAGTATGGGGATAATTAGCAAATTTGAATGCTGTCTGTGGATTAGATGTTCTCTATCAATATTAATCTCCTGATTTTGATTGTCCTACTGTGGCTATGTAGGAGTGGTCCTTGTTTTAGGGAAACATCATTAAAGATTTAGGGGTAATGGTGAAATTATGTATGCAACTCACTTTCAACTGGTTCAAAACTGGTTCAATATTGGATGAGACTACACTGAATTGATAAATAGAAGGTAAATTAACATCTTTACAATAGTGAGCCTTCCCATCCACGCACATCACAGAGCACTCCGTTTTTTCCAAGAGCTCCTTAAATGCTTCTTGATATAGTCTTAAAGTGTCTCCATGAAGATCTCGTATATATTTTGTTAGATCCATTCTCGGGTCTTTCAAATTTATATTGAGATCTTTCTAAAAACTTTTTTTTTTATTAGTTGATATATAGGAAGACAACTGACTTTTGCATTAATTGTGAATGTAGCACCTTTGCTAAACTCCAGATTTATTACTGAATTGTCTACGTATATCATATCAGCACATCAAAACAATTTCCTGCTTCTAGGAAAGAAAACACCAGAGAATTAACTGACGATAACGTTCCGTAAAAATATACATGGTTGTCATTTAAAGAGATTTTTATAGTTGTACAAATACTGCAAGTAATACAAGGTTAGCTGGGAATAATGTAGCCATAGTACCATCTTTAAATTAAATCACCTAAAGAAGGGAGGTATGACGTCACTGGCTTCTGAAATCTCTGGACAAGTCCTTCACAGGGATCATCTCTTCTTCATCTCTGTATCAAAAGAAATACATTGCCTGAAGTGCACTAGAAGTAATTTTAAATATTCACAGATGCTAATTAAGGTTCTCAGCACCTAAAACAAGCCTATCAAAGAAAGTCACAATCAACCCTTCACAAGACTTCTTGCAAACTTGGACAAGATGCTTTCCACAAACCTTTCTGGTGGTCTGGCAGCTTTCAACGGGTTCCCCACTCCTGCCCTTTCCCTTGACTCCTATTCTTTCCATGTGTCATAAAACAACTTCCTGTGAAGAACTGCCACTGCATTACCGAGTAGAACAGGGCAGTGTGCACTCTGGGTCCTCCAGAAATAGTAGCCTCTGCTCGGGAGGTACTTGCCCAATGTCCCAGGAAACTGGAAACAGCTACAGACTGATGGATTAAGCTGGATGAGATGCCAGAGAGCCCTAAAGACACAAAGGCCCAAGTGGAATTCTCACTCGTGAGGCTTAACAGTGAGGCCAGTTGATTATACAACAGATTCTTTGATTCGGTCGTCTCAGTACATTAAAAGAAAATTGAAGGAGTTTAAAAGTACGTTTTCAAAGTTTCAGTATGGGAAGATGAGAAAGTTGTAGAGATGGGATAATGGTCATGGTTGCAGAACAATGTGAATGTACTAGATGCTACCGTACACTTAAAAATGGTTAAAATGGTAAATTTTATGTTATACACATTTTGCCACAATAAAAAAAATTTAAAGGTGTATTTTCTACTGTTAAATGTTACCTGATATTACTTAGTAATAACACAGTCATTAAGAGTACTAAACATCAAGAATCGGACAGCCCTGTGTTTGAGACTTGACTCCAACTGTTACACCTGTGGGACCAAAGCACATCATAACTGAGCCTTGGTTTCCTTATCTGTAACACAGGAATAATAAAATACTTACCTCTCCAGTATAGGCTGCTGTGAACTCGAAATGAAATCATTTACGTAGGAATTTAGCAAAGTTCATGGCACAAAGAGAAGGTTCAATAAATGCTGGCTCTTATTTTCTTTTTAGGTTTTCGTAACAATACAATTCTTTTATATCTTGTACAATAAGGACTAAAAACAAGACTCTAGCACAAAGGAGTTACTAATTTCTCCCTAGTCCATAATGTCATATAGAGCTATATAGCGACTTCCCACAAAATGGATTCCATGTTATAATCAAGGGATATATGAGCCCAAGTACTGACCACTAAGACAATGGTGACTACATCTCAAAGTCTCCAACCCTAAGAGGCAACAATTTCAGAGAAGCCACGAGAACTTAAAATAATTTAACTGGTTAATATATATATTATATATATAAAATATGTATTTTTTTATCAAGGATAACATATTCATATGAAAGCATTTGCTACAAATAGAATTCACACATAGAAAAAGAGGCTATTTTAATTTTTTTGTCCCTTTTATATCCTATTTTAGGCAAAATGATGTAACCCAGAAAATCACAGAACTGCACTAGTTCTAAAAACTGGGAATTTTATAAATGAAATATATCCATCCAATCATCTACACCTTTCTTCAAATCCCAAACAATGAGGCTTATCAAACTATACTCTTACAATGAACTTAAATAAATCTCTGCATGATTTGGATGAAACATACATTGTCAGTGGTTAAAAATTCCGGTAGAAAAACTACATAAAATTACTTAAAAGCGAAAACATTTCATATGAAAGGAGTGGTTTAAAAAAAAAAAATCCCAGAGAACATGAAGAGGAAATGCATTGAATTTTAAAACATTTTTGGACCAATGTATAAAATACCAAAATGTTCAGAACTATTGAAAAGCAAAAGTTTATGTGAACAAGGCAAGAGGTGAAAAGATATTAAATGTGTTAAAACCATCTAAATCCAAATAAGACATAACTGAACTATGTAATTTAGAAACAAGTTTAAGTGTATTTTCTTTGTACAATTCAACTATCAGATGGAAAATCTGGCCATTAATCAAAATGAAATTAAATACAGATTTGCAAGCCTTTTGGCCATTGTGTAAATATTAATAGGTGAATTGCCAATTGTAAAATAAAAGGTTACATACATACCATATAAGTGGTGAAAGACGCACTATAAAATCACGTGAACAAAACAATCATACCAGACAAAGATCTTTCACACACTTGCATTCGGAAATAGTCCTTTTATAAATAAGCAACGCAGTTTCACTTCAAAAAATAAAGCGGATTTTCCCTAATTGCATCTATTAGTTGAGAACTATATCATATATTAGGGATGCATTTCAATGGACCATTTTATGGGAAAAATCAACTAAACTTTAAAAAACATGAGTCCACCTATTTATTCACAACTTTAAAAATACAGAGAATTCCAGTGAGGCACAGATGGGGCCCTATCAAAACAGTCCACCATTCAATATGACCAACGCAGTATTACACGATACAAGGACAAAAAGCAAAACCCATGATGTGGCAATACCGTACAGAAGGGGCCCTGTCAGAAGTTTCTTTCACAAAACAAACACAATACCACAAAACAAAACAACAACAAAGAAAAGATGAATTCTGACAACCCTACACAAACTGCGGGATTTCATCTTCCAGGTCTTCAAACTGTTGCATTCGTTTTAGCCTCGGTCTCTGACACGCGGAAGGCACTTCAGGCAAGTCCCGCTCCTCAGAGTTTTCTCTTGGCTTGCTGGCGGGCTGCGAGGAGGCAGCGGGTGCCTTGTCCGAGGCGGGGACTGTTTTTAGCAGGGGTCCCTGGGGGACAGGGACTGTGCCGGGAGGCAGTGCTGGGGAGGGGGCCACGGGCTTCTCCTCATCTCCTCGAAGGCCACAGGCAGGAGCACGTGGTTTGTAAAACGTGGTCCAGTGCTGGGGCTGCAGCGTTCGGGGTGCTCTGACAGCCGTGGGAGGGCAGGAGTCAGAGGATCGTCTTTCTGACACCTGTCTCGCTGACCTGACTGGTTCTGTGTATGGCTTACTGGGCCGGGGGGCGCTGCCAGGCTGGTCCCCACCAATCCTGATGCTCGCGGTTCCTGCTCTTTCCTGGAGTGCGTTGGGCACAGTCACTGCTGTCTTTGCACTAAGGCCATTTTGTTCATACTGTCTCTCCCGAGTTTTTTGTAGAGTTTGCTGGTCAAAGCCATCCAATTTGGAACAGACAATAGTAGGAGTATCTTTCCTATTAACTCCTTCAAAGGTAGGAATCTTGCAAAACTTGTCTGAATTTACATTTCCCATATTTCTGACATTTCTCTCATTAGGAGGGCTTGCAAGAAGAAGCAGTCTATCCACAGGCAAACTTGCAGGTCTAACCTTGGTCCGTGGAGCATGCCTTTCAACACTGTTTGTTTCCCTATCTGATTTCAAAGTAAGTGGCTTGGAAGTTTTACAGACATCTTCCATCTTTTGTGATGCTGATTCAAGTTCTTGGTCTACAAGCAAACCCACTTTGTTGTCTAAAAAAGGAAAAGATTTATTTAAAAATCAAACTTTATGACATGTGGTTAACAAGAGTCTTACAGAATAACTTGGAAAAATATATAAGACTCTTGTTAACCACTTGCAGTTATCTATGCACAGAAGTTAAATACTCATGAAGTATTAAAGGTGCACTTGAAATAAAAATGTTAGAATTTTATCTTGATTTAAATCAATATAATAAACAGCTACAAAATCCACTGCAGGTTAGTAAAAAAAAAAATTGTTGAAGTAATTTTTTTTCTTAATGTGCTTCATGTAAACAAGTATTTGTGAGGTGAAAGTAGTGTCACAATTTCAGTAGGTAATGGTAAATGAACCTCAGAAAAGCTACACCAATTTACACACCAACCAAATGCAGGTGTGCCCTGAATCCAAAGGCTTTTGCCAACTCATTCAATCTGCTGTTCTCAGGTACATCCAACCCACAGTGAGAATATATCCCATTAAATGCCTCAGATGCCTTCTTATCTGATCAACTCATCAATGCGCTATAACATTCATTCATCCTGTCCAATTCAGGTTGAAGAGTTCAGTTTTAAGTAAAAAACACCATTCTCCCCATTGGTTGTTTCCTCCCAGTCTTACTTTCTTACTTTCTATTCTTTCTTTCAAGTCTGGACCC
>JAPYYM010001573.1:0-13310 GCA_028534135.1 Potos flavus
GAACAGAGAAAATATACAGTAACAGTCACCTTACAGGCAATACAATGGCACTAAATTCATATCTTTCAATAATTACCCTGAATGTAAATGGGCTAAATGCTCCAATCAAAAGATACAGAGTATCAGAATGGATAAAAAAATAAGACCCATCAATATGCTACCTGCAAGAAACTCATTTTAGACCCAAAGACACCTCCAGATTTAAAGTGAGGGGATGGAAAAAATTTATCATGCTAATAGACATCTAAAAAAAGCTCAGGTGGCAATCCTTATATCAGATAAATTAGATTTTAAGCCAAAGACTATAATAAGAGATGAGGAAGGACACTATATCATACTTAAAGGGTCAGTCCAACACGGAGATCTAACAATTTAAATATCTATGCCCCTAACATGGGAGCAGCCAATTATATAAGCCAACTAATAACAAAATCAAAGAAACACATCAATAACAATACAATAATAGTAGGGGACTTTAACACCTTCCTCATTGAAATGGACAGATCATCTAAGCAAAAGAACAACAGGAAAATAAAGTCTTTAAATGACACACTGGACCAGATGGACATCACAGATATATTCAGAACATTCCCTCCCAAAGCAACAGAATACACATTCTTCTCTAGTGCACATGGAACATTCTCCAGAATAGATCACATACTGGGTCACAAGTCAGGTCTCAACTAGTACCAAAATTGGGATCATTCCCTACATATTTTCAGACCACAATGCCATGAAACTAGAACTCAACCACAAAGGAAAGTTGGAAAGAACTCAAACACATGGAGGCTAAAGAGCATCCTACTAAAGAATGAATGGGTTAACCAGGAAATTAAAGAAGAATTTTAAAAATTCATGGAAACGAATGAAAATGAAAATACAACTGTTCAAAATCTTTGGGACACAGATGGCGTCCTAAGAGGAAAGTATATAGCAATACAAGCCTTTCTTAAGAAAGGAGAAAGGTCTTAAGTATACAACCTAACCCTAAACCTAAAGGAGCTGGAGAAAGAACAGCAAAGAAAGCCTAAACCCAGTAGGAGAAGAGAATAATAAAGATCAGAGCAGAAATCAATGAAGTAGAAACCAAAAGAACAGTACAACACATCAATGAAGCTAGGAGCTTGTTCTTTGAAAGAATTAATGAGACTGATAAACCCCTGGCCAGACTTATCAAAAAAGAAAAGAGAAAGGAGACAAATTTATAATGAATGAAAGAGGAGAGATCACAACCAACATCAAAGACATACAAACAATTATAAGAACATATTATGAGCAACTATACACCAGCAAATTTGACAACCTGGAAGAAATGGATGCATTCCTAGAGTCACATAAACGACCAAAACTGAACCAGGAAAAAATAGAAAACTTGAACAGACCCATAACCAGGAACGAAATTGAAGCAGTCATCAAAAATCTCCCAAGAAACAAGACCCCAGGGCCAGATGGCTTCCCAGGGAAATTCTACTAGACATTTAAAGAAGAATTAATACCTATTCTCCTCAAACTGTTCCAAAAAATAGAAATGGAAGGAAAACTTCCAAACTCATTTTATGAGACCAGCATTACTTTGATCCCCAAACCAGACAAAGACCCCATCAAAAAGGAGAATTACAGACCAATATCCCTGATGAACATGGATGCAAAAATTCTCACCAAAATACTAGCCAATAGGACCCAACAGTATATTAAAAGGATTATTCACCACAACCAAGTGCCATTTATTCCTGGGCTGCAAGGTTGGTTCAACATCCGCAAATCAATGTGATACAATACACTAATAAAAGAAAGAACAAGAACCATACGATATTTTCAATAGATGCTGAAAAAGCATTTGAAAAAGTACAGCATCTTTCTTGATCAGAACTCTTCACAGTGTAGGTAAAGAGGGTACATACCTCAATATCATCAAAGCCATCTATGAAAAACCTACAGTGAATATCATTCTCAATGGGGAAAAACAGAGCTTTTCCCCTAACGTCAAGAACATGGCAGGGATGTCCACACTTACCTCTGCTATTCAACATAGTACTAGAAGTCCTAGCCTCAGCAATCAGACAACAAAATGAAATATAAAGCATCTGAATTGGCAAAGAAGTCAAACTCTCACTCTTTGCAGAAGATATGGTGCTTTATGTGGAAAACCCCAAAGACTCTACACTAAAACTGCTAGAACTCATCCAGAAATTCAGTAAAGTGTCAGGATATAAAAATCAATGCACAGAAATCAGTTAATTTCTAGACACCAACAACAAAACAGAAGAAAGAGAAATTAAGGAGTTGATCCCATTTACAACTGCACCCAAAACCACAAGATACCTAGGAATAAACCCAACCAAAGAGGCAAAGAATCTGTACTCTGAAAACTATAAAGTATTCATGAAAGAAATTGAGGAAGACACAAAGAAATGGAAAAATGTTCCACGCTCATGGGTTGGAAGAACAAATATTGTGAAAATGTCTATGCTACCTAGAGCAATCTACACATTTAATGCAATCCCTATCAAAATACCATCAATTTTTTTCAAAGAAATGGAACAATCCTAAAATTTGTATGGAACCACAAAAGACCCCCAATAGCCAGAGGAATGTTGAAAAAGAAAACCAAAGTTGGTGGCATCAAAATTTTGGATTTCAAGCTCTATCACAAAGCTGTAATCATCAAGACAGTAAGGTACTGGCAAAAAACAGACACATAGATCAATGGAACAGAATAGAGAGCCCAGAAATGGACCCTCAACTCCATGGTCAACTAATCTTCAACGGAGCAGAAAAGAATGGCCAATGGAAAAAAGACAGTCTCTTCAGCAAATAGTGTTGGGAGAATTGGAGAGCCACATGCAGAAGAATGAAACTGGACCATTTCCCTACACCACACACAAAAAGACTCACACGAAGCAAGGGCAAAATGAACTACTGGGACTTTGTCAACATCAAAAGCTTTTGTACAGCAAAGGAAACAGTCAACAAAACCAAAAGACAACCAACAGAATGGGAGAAGATATTTGCAAATCACATATCAGATAAAGGGCTACTATCCAAAATCTATAAAGAACTTATCAAATTCAACACCCAAAGAACAAATAATCCAATCAAGAAATGGGCAGAAGACATGAACAAACATTTCTGCAAAGAAGACATCCAAATAGCCAACAGACACATGAAAAGTACTCAATGTTACTTGGCATCGGGGAAATGCAAATCAAAACCACCTCACACCAGTCAGAATGGCTAAAATTAACAAGTCAGGAAATGACGGGTGTTGGCAAGGATGTGGAGAAAGGGGAACCCTCCTACACTGTTAGTGGGAATGCAACTGATGCAGCCACTCTGGAAAACACTATGGAGGTTCCTCAGAAAGTTGAAAATATAGCTACCCCACGACCCAGCAATCGCACTACTGGGTATTTACCCTAAAAGATATAAATGTAGTGATCTGAAGGGGCATGTGCACCTGAATGTTTATAGCAGCAATGTCCACAATAGCCAAACTATGGAAAGAACCTAGATGTCCATCAACAGATGAATGGATAAAGAAGATGTGGTATATACATACAATGGAATACTATGCAGCCATCAAAAATGAAACCTTGCATTTGCAACAATGTTATTGAACTAGAGGGTATTATGCTAAGCGAAATAAGTCAATCAGAGAAAGATAATTATCATATGATTTCTCAGATATGAGGAATTTGAGAGGCAGGGTGGAGGGTCATGGGGTGTTGGGAGGGAAAAAAATGAAACAAGATGGGATTGGGAGGGAGAAAACCATAAGAGACTCAATCTCAGGAAACAAACTGAGGGTTGCTAAGGGGTGGAGGGGGGGTAGGGATAGGGTGGCTGGGTTATGGACACTGGGGAGGGTATGTGCTATGGTAAGTGCTGTGAATTGTGTAAGATTGATGATTCACAGACCTGTACCCCTGAAACAAACAATACATTATATGTTAATTAAAAAAAGAATTTAATAATTGTGAAGATACTGGGCTGGAGAAAAAAGTGGAAGATTTCAGTGAGACTTTCAATAAAGACACAGAAAATATTAAAAAGAACCAGAGTTAAAAAATACAATAATTGAAATAACAGGAAATCAACAGTAGATTAGAGGATGCAGAAGAACGTATCAGCAGCTTGGATTACAGAGCAATGGAGAGCAACACAGGCTGAACAGCAAAAAGAGAAAAGAATAAAAAAAAAAAAAAAGGTAGATTAAGAGATCTCATGGACAAGGTAAAGTAAAAAAATATTTGCATTATAGGCGTCCCGGAATAAGAGCGGAAAGTGTAGAAAACTTATTTGAAGAAATAATAACTAAAAACTTCCCTAATCTAGGGAAAGAAATATACATCTAAGTCCAATAAGCATAGAGAGTTCCGAGCAAGATGAACCCAAGGAGGTCCCCACCATGGCACATAATAATTAAAATGTCAAAGGTTAAAGATAAAGAGAATCCTAAAAGCAGCAAGAAAGGAACAAAAAGTTACTTAGAAAGGAAAATCTATAAGGCTATCAGCTGATTTTTCAGCAGAAATTGAGTATCTCCTGCCACTTTCTTCTGGCTTGCAAAGTGCTGAAAGGCAAAAAACCTACAGCCAAGAATACTCTACCAGACAAAATTGTCATTCGGATTTGAAGGGAGATAAAGCATTTCCCAGACAAATGAAAGATAAAGGAGTTCATCACCACTAAACCAGACTTCCAAGAAAAATTTAAAGGAACTTCTTTAAGTAGAAAAGAAATGGCCATAATTAGACATAAGAAAATTATCAATCAAAGATGTAAAATATGACAATATACACATAAAATGTGGAGAAAGGAGTAAAAAAGGAAGAGAGGGGGAAAAGAACCCCCCCCCACCTTTGGAACGCCTTTGAACTTAAATGACCATCAAATTAATAGAATGCTATTTACTTGGAATGTTGTATGTGAACTTCAGGATAACCACAAGCCCAAAACATATGATATAAATACAAAAAAGAAAGAGAAAGAAAGCTAAGTATAACACTATAGAAACTCACCAATCACAAAGAACGAGAAGAAAAAGGAATAATAAAACAATAAGAAAATGAATTTTTAAAATGGTAAAAAGTATATATCTAATCGATAATCACTTTAATATAAATGGCCTAAATGCTCCAACCAAAAGACAGAGGGTGACAGAGAAGATAAAAAAACAAGACCTATTTATATGCTGACTACAAGAAACTCACACCTCAGGCCTAAAGACATATACAGACTGAAAGTGAAGGGATGGAGAAACATTCGCCATGCAAATGGAAGTGAAAAAAAGCTGGGGTAGCAATACTTAGACAAAATAGACTTTAAAGCAAAGACTAACAACAATTATTGCATAATGATAAAAGGATTAGTCCTACAAGAGGATACAAGCATTATAAATATCTATACACCCAACACTGGGGTACCTAAATACATAAAGCAAACATAAGTGGACATCAAGAGAGAAATTTGTGGTAATACAATAATAGTAGGAGACTTTAACACCCCACTTACAACAATGGATGGATCATCCAGACAGAAAAATCAATAAGGAAACAATGTCTTTGAGCATCTTTGCTCCAGATGGACATAAAAGATATATATGGAACATTCCATCCCAAAACAGATTCTTTTTTTTTTTTTTTTTTTAAGATTTTATTTATTTGACACAGAGAGACACAGTGAGAGAGCCAACACAAGCAGGGGGCATGGGAGAGGGAGAAACAGGCTTTAGGATCATGACTCGAGCTGAAGACAGATGCCTAAAGACTGAGCCACCCACGTGTCCCCAGAATACTCATTCTTTTCAAGTGAACATTGAACATTCTCCAGAATAGATCACATACCAGGCCATAAAATAAGCCTCAATAAATTTAAGAAGATTGAAATCATACCATGCATCTTTTCTGATCACAACAGTATAAAACTAAAAATAAATCACAAGGGGTGCCTGGGTGGCTCAGTTGGTTAAGTGACTGCCTTCTGCTCAGGTCATGGTCCCGGGGCCCTGAGATCGAGCCCCACATTGGGCTCCTTGCTCAGCGGGGAGCCTGCTTCTCCCTCTCCCTCTGCTGCTCCCCCTGCTTGTGCTCTCTCTCTCTCAAATAAATAAATAAAATCTTAAAAAAAAAAAAAAATCACAAGAAAAAAGGAAAAAACACAAACACACAGAGACTACGCACCATGATACCAAACAACCAATAGGTCAATGAAGCAATCAAAGAAGAAATAAAATACATGGAGATGAATGAAAATGAAAGCACAATGGTCCAAAGTCTTTGGGAGGCAGCAAAAGCAGTTCTAAGAGTGAAGTATACAGTACAGAGTGATACAGGCCTACCTCAAGAAGAAAAAGCTCAAACAATTGAAACTTACACCTAAAGGAACTAGAGAAAGAACACAAAACCACAGGAAACAAAGATCAGAGCAGAAATAAATGACCTAGAACCCCCTCCCCCCAAAAAAAGAATCAATGAAAATGAGTTCGTTCATTGAAAAGTTGACAAACACTTAGCCACATTCACCAAGGGGGAAAAAAAAAAAAAAAGACCCAAATTAAAAAAAAAAAAAAATCAGGAAGGAGAAGTAACAGCTGATACCACAGAAATACAATGGATTATAAGTGAATACTATAAAAAATTCTATTTTTTATATAATGGTTAAATTCCTAGAAACACACAGTCTTCTTAAACTAACCAGGGAGAAATAGAACATATGAATAGGCCAATTACAAGCGACTAAATTGAATGGCAATAAAAAAAATACCAAAAGAAAAAAAAAGGAAAAGTCCAGGACCAGATGGATTCACAGGGGAATTCTACCAGACATTTAAGGAGTTAATACTTATACTCCTCAAACTATTCCCAACAGAAGAGGAAGGGAAGCTTCCAAATACATTAAATACATTCTATGAGGCCAGTATTACCCTGATACCAAAAGCAGACAGACACCACAAGAATAAAACTATAGGCCAATATCCCTGATGAACATAGATACAAAAATCCTCCACAAAACATTAGTAAATTGCATACAATAATATGTTAAAATGATCATTCCCCATAATCAGGTAGGATTTATTCCAGGGATGCAAAGATGCTTCAATATTTGCACATCAACCAATGTCACACACCACACCAACAAAATGGTTAAAATCATGATCATTTTAACAGATGCAGAAAAAGCATGTGACAAGATTCAACCTCAAGTTATGATAAAAGCTCTCAACAAAGCAGGGTTAGAAGGAATATAACTCAACATGATAAAGTCCATATATGAATAACCGACAGCTGACATCATACTCAATGGTCAAAAACTAAGAGCTTTCCCTCTGAGGTCAGGAATAGGATAAGGATGTTCACTCATCATTTTATTCAACATAATACTCCAAGTCTTAGCCACAGTGATCAGACACAAAGAAGAAATAAGAGGCATCTATGTTGGTAAAGAAGAAATTAAACTGTCACTATTTGCAGATAACATGATACTATATATAGAAAAATCCTAATAACTACACCAAAAAAACCCTACAACCTACTGGAAGTAATAAATTTAGTAAAGTGGCAGGATACAAAATTAATACCCAGAAATCAGTAACATTTCTATATTCTAACAATGAAGTTGCAGCAAGAGAAATTAAAAAAAAAAAAACCCCAACACCATTTGCAACTGCGCCAAAAATAAAATATCTAGGAATAAACTTAACAAAATAGGTGAAAGACTTGTACTGCGAACAGTATAAAATACTGATGAAAGAAACTGAAGAGGACACAAATGGAAAGACACTCCATGCTCATGGATTAGAACATTGTTAAAATGTCCAAATTGCCCAAAGCAATCTACAGATTCAACGCAATCTCTGTCAAAATACCAACAGTGTTTTTCACAAAACCAGAACAAATACTAAAACTTGCACAAAACTACAGAAGACCCTCAATAGCCAAAGGAATCTTAAGAAGAATGAAGCGGAATATATCACAGCTCCAGGTTTTAAGATATACTACAAGGCTGTAGTAATCAAAACACTATGGGACTGGCACAAAAACACATGGATGAAAGGAACAGAGACTCCAGAAATAAACCCATGATTATATGGTCAAGTGATCTATGACAAAGGAGGCAAGAATATACAATGGGGAGAAGACAGTCTTTTAAATTAATAGTGCTGGGATAACTGGACAGCTACATGCTAAAGAATGAAACTAGACCACTTTCTAACACTGAACGGAAAAATAAACTCAAAATGGATTAAAGACATATATGTAAGACCTGAAGCCATAAAAATCCCTAGAAGAGGACATAGGCAGTAATTTCTTTGACATCAGCAATGGCAACATTTTTCTAGATAGGTCTCCTGAGGCAAGGAAAACAAAAGCAAAAATAAACTATTGAGACTACCTCAAAATAAAAGACTTCTGCACAGGGCACCTGGGTGGCTCAGTCAGTTAAGTATCTGCCTTTGGCTCAGGTCATGATCCTGGTGTCCTGGGATTAAGCCTAGCTTTGGGGAGCCTGCTTCTCCCTCTGTCTGCTGCTCCCCCACTTGTGCTCTCTCAAATATTTTTTTTTTTTAAAGATTTTATTTATCCATCTGACAGAGAGGAGAGAGATCACAAGCAAGCAGAGAGGCAGGCAGAGAGAGAGGGGGAAGCAGGCTCCCCGACGAGCAGAGAGCCCGACGCGGGGCTCGATCCCAGGACCCCGAGACCACAACCCGAGCTGAAGGCAGAGGCCTCAACCCACCGAGCCACCCAGGCACTCCTCAAATAAAATCTTAAAAAAAAAAAAAAAAAAGGCTTCTGTACAGCAAAGGAAACCATTGACAAAACAAAAAGACAATCTACTGAATGGGAGAAGATATTTACAAATGATAGATCCAATAAAGGTTTACTATTCAAAATATATGAAGAACTTATACAACACCAAAACCCAAACAATCCAATTAAAAAATGGAGAGAGGACCTGAATAGACATTTTTCCAAAGGAAACACACAGATGGCTGACACATGAAAAGAAGCTCAACATCAGAGAAATACAAATCAAAACCACAATGAGATATTACCTGACAATAGTTAGAATGGCTAAAATCAAAATGACAAGAAATAGCATGTGTTGGCAAGGATGTGGAGGAAAAGGAGTTCTTGTGTACTGGTAGGAATGGGTATGTGGAAAACAGTGTGCAGTTTCCTCAAAAAATTAAAAATAGAAATACCATATGATCCAATAATTTCACTATTGGATATTTACCCAAAGAAAGAAAAAACACTAATTTGAAAAGATATATGCACCCCTGCGTTTACTGCAGCATTATTTATAATAGCCAAGATATGGGGACAACCTGAGTGTCCATCAATAAATGGATAAGGAAAATGTGTATACACACACACACACAAATATTAAACAACCATAAAAAAGGAGGAGATTGTGCCATTTGAGATAACATGGATGGAACCAGAAGGTGTTATGCAAAGTGAAAGAGGTCAGAGAAAGAAATATTGCACGATTCTGCTCATAAGATGGTAGCTATATTTGTAATGAACGTAGCATGATGTATAATCTTATCAAATCACCTTGTTGTATACCTGAAACTAACATAATGTGTGTCAACTATACCCAAAAAAAAAAAAATCAAGTGAGACTGTAAATGTCACATTATAAAAAATAAATAATTCTGCCCAAAGAAAAAACATTTTCTTGTTCTTTTTTTTTCCTTCCAGATTTTGAAATGAGGAATGGAAATATTTCATGACTTCACAAGAAAGCGATGCTCCTCAAACACGAAACTAGGTCAGTGTTGATTCTTCTCTATAATAATCTTAAGGAAATCACTTTGTAACTGAGATTGACAAAGTATTAGGAGATCTTCTCATCTTCAACAATTAACAATAATTCAGAATACTTGAAAAGTAACAAACATTTAAGAAACTAGAGATTTGTTAAATTTTTAAACAATTATTTATGCTCCTCCCATACTGAATACTCAATTATACATTCTTTATACGCTTTAGAATTTTTTTAAGGGGGGGAAGGGTGGGGAGGGAGGGAGAGAGGGAGGGAGAGAGAAAGAGAATCTTAAGTAGGCTCCACACTCAGTAAGGATCCCAACTCAAGGCTCAATCTCATGACCCTGAGATCATGACTTGAGCCAAAAATCCAGAGAATCATTTAAATAAATAAAGTAGGACAAACTATTACAACAGCAAAACAATATTTACCATATTAATATCAGCTACCCTTTTTTTCCCCTCCCTTTCTCCAGTTTTCTATGTCAACTTGTGTCTTTATTTCTGGTTTTCTTTTCAGCTCCAAGTTCATTATACTATGGATGTGGATTTAGAGAGCTCAGTGTAGTTAGAGTCTGCTAAGTTTTATGTGCAAGGACTAAAATTTCAAGAGCTGCATATATACATATCTACCGGTTACACTAAGCAACAGAATTTCTTGACAAACTAATATAGAAAGCATGCAGGATTAAATAAAAATTTGCAAAGTGCCGGGTACAATTTGTCTTTTTCAATGTAAAATGTTAATAAGATAGTTTGTTCTGTTATCATGATCTCTTTACAGTGAAGAATAATTGAAGAAAATACTCGCAAACTACACAGATGTTTGTATGTGCATACATTTCAAAAATGATACTTTGTTTGATTATATATTATATATTCAAAGACCTTTCATGGAAAACAGCAGTGTACTATACATTAAGCTCTTTCTCTAAAGGTTATGCTTTTTAATGTGATTTTTATTTTTTGTTTTTATTTTTTAATGTGATTTTTAAAATAAATTAATGGTCACATCCTCAAAATGATTAAATATAAACCAAACTACATATGAAAATCATTCAATAATCCATTCTGCAAAAATGCAGATTAACTTTATTTACCAATACTGAAGCAAATTAAACTAAGTCTGTTTAATAATTTTTCTTACCCTTGTGATGGTAAACAGGTAGACTCTTCCTTCCTCTTTCTTTAGGTCATTCATGTACATTGGGGCACCCACCAAGAGCACGTCTGTAATGGTGTCTTTATTCACATCAACTGAACACAGCACACTGCCAAAATAGGAGCCGATCTGGAATGAGAAAGCATATTAACCTTAGGATTTCTAGGACTCATATACTCCTAATGGTGCACTGAACTTTCATTTACTCATTCAACAAACAAAAATTGAGTGCTTACTACCTATAAAGTGCTAGAAACATTAAGATGGACAACCCATCAGGTTGTATCATGATAGCACGCTTGGTAGTTAAAACTTAGTGTGCACACAAATCACCAAGAATGGGTCTTCATTTTTTTATTTTTTAAAGATTTTATTTATTTATTTGACACAGAGAGAAAGAGCACAAGCAGGAGTGGCAGGCAGAGGGAGAGGGAGAAGCAGGGTCCCTGAGGAGCAGGGAGCCTGATGTGGGGCTCAATCCTAGGACTCTGGGATCATGACCTGAGCCGAAGGCAGTCGCTTAACTAAGTGAGCCACCCAGGCGCCCCAAGAATGGGTCTTTAAAACACAGATTCCGGAACTCATTCCCAGAGACTCTGACTGGGTGCAATCCAGATAACAGTATTTTAAATAAGCACTCCAGGTGTTTCTGAGGCTGGGGGGATTCAAAGACCACATTTAAAAGAGAAACACTTAGAAGGTCTATGAGGTGTGCTGTAGATAAAGGCTGGAAGGGAAGAGGGAAGTGGGATGAGTGCCCATGCTGTGTGGTCAAGTACATTCTAGCAAAGGCAAGGGCTGGATGCTGTGTGAGCAGAGTGCAGAGGAGCCAGGAGGGCTCAGAAAGATTAAATATCATTTAAATGGCATCTTAAAAAAAACAAGGAGTTTTCTAGGTGGAGAAGAGCGGGCAAGCACATATAATGGAACTGTCCGTGGCGTGATCTTGGGCAGGAGGGAAGTTCTCAGATGAGTGGAACAGAGGACCAGGTGGAGAGCCAGTGAAGGAAGAGGCCAGCCACCTGAATGCTTAGTACACGCCTACGTGAATACCTCTGCGGGATTCAGAAACGGGTAAGAAAGGATTCGTTCTAGAACACGATCATCGTTTTTCTCAAAATAAAAGCACCTTTCTTTAAAATAGTCAAGAAGAGAGAAAAATATGTGACCATAGCTGGCTTGTGGTCAAGGAAGTCAAAGACTCACGTCTTCTTACTCCTGGAAAATCCATAGAGACAGTAGTATCACACTTAATCTCAGAGGAGGGAAATCTAAATGATTGGTTTCTCTGACTCAAGGAAGGAAAATTTCTGTTGGTTGTCAGAGATCAGGGTTGCCCATTTCAAATATGTGCCAAGCCCATGGGTCAAAACTGTTTGGTAAGGAAATAGGGATCTGACAGCTGGCCTCCGCTCTAGCGGGCCATGGCTGGGAGTCATCGGTGGTTCTGACTACTGAACAGTCGTGCTGAGAAGAAAGTGGCAGGAAAGAGAGTTGGTTTAATTTTAGAAACCTCAAAGCCACAGGACCCCTAGACAGGCCCAGATGCAGCAGCTCAGTCTTAACAAGGTTGTACTGCTCCCTTCTCATTTGTCTTCCAGACCATTGGCTCCTAGTAGGAGCTCGCCAATAAAGCCATGGTCAGGTGCCTGTCGTTAGGATTAAATAAGACCCATGTTTTATTAATCGGGGGAGTCAAAAAGTTGCAGTTGGATATAACCAAACAGCATAGGCTTTGAGGCTACACAGGACTGAGTTTTTAATGACAACTCAACCCCATGAAAGCTATTTGACCTTAGGAAGGTAAACTCTCAGTAACCTGTTAGAAGAGGACAGTAGATCTCAGTATTGTGAGGACTTAAGGAATAAATCTTTAAGTTTTTTTAAAAAAAACTTTTAAGTTTTATATAAGATCAATTAATATATAGTGTAGTATTAGTTTCAGAGGTAGAGTTCAGTGATTCATCAGTTGCATATAACACCCAGTGCTCATCACATCCCCTCCTTAATGCCCCTCACCCAGATGATTTAAGGAATATTCAAGTAAATACAGATTACAGAACCAGCCACAGGGCCGGCACTCAAAAAAAATGCTAGTTTCCATTTCTATCGACTCCCACTCCTCATCTGCCCCAGTTGTCGCTACGATTAGTTTCACCTGCTACACAGTGGCATTTACCTGGTCACCTCGGTGAGCCTGAATAACCGTGACATTGCCATTCTCATCAACACTGTAGAGCACTATCTGGCCAGTATAATTTGCCCGAGGAGCACCGGCAACAAAGTGGACGTCTTTTCCAGTAGAAATCGCAGCCACAGAGTAACCTAGGGGAGAAGAAGTTACAGAGTAGGTATTATTGAAGAGCTCA
>JAPYYM010001574.1:0-13306 GCA_028534135.1 Potos flavus
GAACTAGAGGGTATTATGCTAAGAGAAATAAGTCAATCAGAGAAAGACAATTACCATATGATCTCTCTGATATGAAGAATTCGAGAGGCAGGGTGGGAGGTCGTGGGGGGTGGGAGAGGGAAATGAAACAAGAGGGGATCAGGAAGGAGACAAACCATAAGAGACTCCTAAACTCACGAAACAAACTGAGAGTGGCTGGGGGGTAGGGGCAGGTAGGGATAGGGTGGCTGGGTTATGAACATTGAGGAGGGTATGTGCTATGGTAAGTGCTATGAAATGTGTAAGCCTGATGATTCACAGACATGTATCCTGGGGCAAATAATACATTATGTGTTAATTAAAAAAAAAAAAAAAGAATGGAACCACCAAATAAACTGACACATCAAAAAAAATAAAATAAAAATAAAAATAAACTCTAACCTTTTAGCAAATTTTCAGTATTAAAACAGTACTGTAGGTTAAAGCACTATGCTATATAGTGTATTTGCAGAACTTATTTATCTTGCATAACTGAATCTTTGTATCCTTTCCCAATCACCTTCCCATTTCCCTTCCACCCAGTCCCTGGAAACCACCATTTTCTTCTCTGCTTGTATGAGTTGGACTATTTGGGATTCCACATATAAATGAGACCATATAGAATTTAAAAAAAATAAAAATAAAAATAAATAAAATAAAATAAAATACTCACTTTGATTACATCTATAAAGTCTCCTTTGCGTGAAAGGTAATATATTCACAAATTTCAAGAAATAGCTTGTAGAATCTTTAGGGAGACACTATTCTGCCTACCACAAAATACCTATTAAAACATTGGGAAGGTCCTCATGAGAAGAATTTCTGCCTTATTTGTCTTCAAGAAAGTCTGTTCAATTTATACATCCTCCTCCGTTCTTTCTAATCATATGGTCTTGACAGAATTGTCAGGGACTTGAATTATTGTTTACAATGGTTATTGTGGCTCTCTGTTAAACTGATTCTGTCTTAAAATGGGTGTCTTGCATACAGGCCTTTCCTAGTCAGGCAATTTTAAAGATGAACTTATTTTATTAGAATATGTAATTTATGGGGCACCTGGGTGGCTCAGTGGGTTAAAGCCTCTGCCTTTGGCTCAGGTCATGATCTCGGGGTCCTGGGATCGAGCCCCACACCGGGCTCTCTGCTCAGCAGGGAGCCTGCTTCCCCCTCTCTCTCTGCCTGCCTCTCTGCCTGCTTGTGATCTCTCTCTGTCAAATGAATAAATAAAATCTTTAAAAAATAAAATAAAATATGTAATTTATGTAGATATGTCATCATTCTAGAATATCTAGTCCAAGTAAAAGTTAATTAAAAAAAGAAAAATGAAACTTTTTAATACTTTAAATATGAATATTTTTTTTCTCTAAACTGTAATTGAGAAGTAGAATTAAATATAGCCTTATTATTAGAATGCCAGATGGACAAAAAGGTATAGGTTATCAGTTTACACAAACACACACACACACACAAATAAAAACTTAGACATGATTTAAAAGTTTTTAAAAGATAGAAATATAAAATTAATGTTAAAAAGTTTATGTAATATATCTACCAGTGTGAATCTTTGAACTAATTATCCTGCTTTAATAATTTTCATTTAAAATAGCTCTGTTTTCCTGTAAAATGTAAAAATGTAAAATGTAAAATGATGTAATCCTATATTCTAGCTGTTGTTGTTTACAAGATTAGGGTTTTATTTCTAAGGATTTATTATCCTTAGTTTTTTTCCAGTAGTTTTATGATTAGATAAAGATCCTTAGTTAACTTTAAAATATTAGATTATGGGATGTCTGGGTGGCTCAGTTGGTTAAGTTGCTGCCTTTGGCTCAGGTCATGATCCCAGGGAGCTGGGATTGAGTCCCGCATTGGGTTCCTTACTCATCAAGGAACCTGCTTCCACTTCTCCCTCTGCTTGCCACTCCCCACCGCTTATGTGCTTTCTCTCACAAACAAATAAATAAAATATTTTAAAAAATAAATAAAATATTAGATTATTATAACTGAACTAAATAATGATCAATCTGCCGAAACCTGGAGTATTTCCGAAAAAGTAAAACCATAAAATGTTGGTCATTTTACATTTCTTTAATTTATCCTTACTTCTTATTCTTACACATTATAGAATGTAATAATAGGAAATTAAAATATCTTTAGATGATATTATTTCTGGTTTTGACTTACATTTTATAAATATGAAATCTGTGCTCATGGAAAGAACACTTCAACTTGGTTTTCTGCTTTCTATTTTTTTTCTGGTGTTTGTTATAAATAAAAATTGGTTACTTTAGTTAAGGTAGTATTTAATATGTTTGAGATTTTACTAGGCAAAATAGTTATAATGATATATGAATACATAGAAAAGAAATATGATATTTCTGTTTTCTAAGGAAAATATTCCAATTTGTTGAGATAAAATGTATTATAATACATAAATTCTCTACATATTATGCAGATGAAGCTAATTATATTTAAAAGCGGGATATTTTAAGTGTATCATCTGCATTTATAATTATACATTGGTGTATGTCTAACCACATATATTTAGAGCTATATTTTATGAAAAACAAGAAAAACATAAACCTTGCATATTTTCACATGGATGATATACAACAGGAAACAAATTAAGACTTTGAATTTCCTTCTATAAAATGGCTAAGTTATCCTGTGCTCACCACAGTTTGTATTTCATCCTGAAATTGCTATATTAAATTTCTACATTAATTTATAATTATTTAATAGGAATTACTAAAAACTGTTATCTATTATTGTAGATTTTGAAAATATTGCCTAAAGAACATTTGTCTTTTGAGTCTAAGAATGTAGATCCATTATCTTTTCTCCTCTAATAACAAAGTTTCCAAATTTAGAGCACCACAACCCATAAGATGTATTTTACATATAAATTCTTTATGAGATTGCTGGAATGGCCACCAAGTAACGTAAAGATTTGTTTTTCACTTCATTAAAGATAACAAAAATAAATATATCTGCTTGATATTCTTAAACTTTAATTAATTCAAAACTATTCTCAGTACTTCTTTCCCCCCTCTTAACAAATTTCAGATCAAAAGACATTGATTTGATCTCTTGGTTAAATAAGATGGAATGAAACTACATCAGCCTATCTTTCCCTCTAATTATATCTAAAAGTCTGTACAGAACAATAAGCAACTCATGAGGACTCTAAGAATCAAAGCATATCAGGCAGCTATAAGAGAAAGCAAAACTGAGGAAATTGTATTGTGGTAAATTCACACTTTTTTCTTGTTCTCCATTATTCCCCCTCATTTATCTTCTGATTTTCACCTGTGAGTGGGCCAAATACTAGAACTGGCCAGGGAATGCATATAGCAAAAAATCAGATAGAAAACTACACTTTCCAGGTAGAGGAACAGGAAAAAGAGTCTCTGCATGCAGGGGAGTGGGGGAGAGAAATATTTCTTCTCAGACCAGGCCAGGGTAAAGGACAGGCCCAAGGGCAAAGCCAGCACAGCACAGTGATTACAGTCAACCATACTATATTACATACTTCAAAACTGCTAAGAGACAAGATCTTAAATATCTGACCACATAAAAAGAAAAAAACATGGGCCGTGATAAAGTTAAGGTAAAGGTATGATGGTGATCACATTGCAAATATATAAATGTATCAAGTCAAACATTATTCACCTCAAACTTATGCAATGTTACATATTAATTGTATTTCAATTTAAATAAAGGACTCAGAGCCCATTTGGTGCAGAGGGACTGGGAAAGGGGTCCTTTTGGTCTAAAGAGTTTAAGGGAAGTCTCTGCTATTTTTTTTTCTCTCCTTTCTCCTACCACCTCACCGCAAGTCTCTCCCAGTTGCATGAAGTTGCAGGACAGTAGGGTAGCCGGTGGACCAGGAAAAGGGCCATGGGAGTCAGAGTGGCAGAGAATCTGGAGTAGAGAGATAAACTCAAGGAAAACAATGCCCAGTAAAATCACAGTCAAACTGCTAAATCAAAGAACTAGTAAATCAGAATTTCATAAGCAGCTATTATATTCACAAGGAATACAGTAAAATAAAGGCCTCTGCAGATTAAGGAAAACAATAAGAATTTATGGACAGCTGATCTGCTCCAAAAGAAATGCAAAAGAAAGATTTTCAGGCTGATGGCAATATACCAGATAGAAATTTGAAACTTTAGGAATAAAGGAAAAACAGCAAAATTGGTAAATATCTGGGTGAATACTAGAGACTAAATTAGAAAGCAAAAATTGTATCACTGTTTGATGAATTGTAATGTGTGCAGGTATAGTACATGTGGGAACAATAACATAATATTAACACTAATAAAGAGAGAAGGGGTAAGGGAACTACATGATTGTAAGCCTTCTAAGTTTTATTTGAATTGGTAAAGTAATACCTCTACATAGCCTCTGAAGAATTAGGTATGCAAGTGGTAATCCCTAAGCAAACATATATAAATAAAAGTATAAAATATCCAAATAGCAAATAAAATAGAATTAAAATATAATGCAAATTATTAGAACACATCAATTACAAAATAGAGATTGTTATGTGATCAGATAAAAACATAAGAACTATCAATTATATATTGCCAGTAGGAAACCAAACTTAATTATAAAAGTATCAATAGAAAAAAGCAAAAGATGGGAAAAGATACACTATGCAAATGCTAATCCAAAAAAATACTAGAATGGCTATATTAATATCATACAAAATACACTTTAGAACAAGGAAAATTGCCAGAGATAAAGAGGGCCATTACACAAATATGAGCATACACTTTTGAAAAAAATGTAAAAGGACAGTATTTTCAATTAGACATTGATAGATGAAATATGAACCTCAATTTACACCTCAACCTTGCACAAAAATTGAGTGATCGCACTAAGAGTAACAAATAAAAATACTAAAGTTTTACAAGAAAACAAAATATATTTAGCAAAAAGTGACTAGATAGAACACCAAAACTATGCTTTAAAAGGAAAAAAAGATACAAATCACCATCATGATGATAAATTTCATCAACATTTAAATCAAAAGCTCTGAAAAATATGGCAGTAAGAGCGGAGAAAGATAAGCTAAAGAATGGGAGAAAATGTTTTCAAATGACCTGATGACAAAGGATTTATAGTCATACTATAAAAAGAAAACTCACAATGAAACAATAAGAAAAAAAAACTACAGAAAAATGGGGAAAAGGTTAAACAGATACTAGTTTGAAGAAGACATATAGATTGCAAATATGTACATGAAATAATGTGCATAACATCACTAGTTATTCAGGAAAGGTAAAGTAATACCACGATGAGATAGCACTAGACAACTATTAGAAAGGAGAAAAAACTGAAATGTCAGTTGCTGGTGAGAACACAGAGTACTGGTGAGAACATATGGCTAGTGGGAATATAAAATGGTATATCAAATTCAGAAAACAGTTTAGAGGTTTCTTTTTTTTTTTTCCTTTACAATTTTAAGATTGATTTTCTATGCAATTACGGAGAGGACAGTGGATAAAAAAATAGAGATTATTTTTTACATTTAAAATTAATACCAAAAAAAGTAGGCTAAAATATTAATACCATTTCATTTCAATTTTCCTAGCTTAGTGTAAAGTTAAAATTATCACAAGAAAGTTACTATCTGACTGATGAATGACTTAACCTGAGTCATTAGACTGACAGGTTTTGGGTTTTAAAAAAAAATAATAATAATATGCATGTAGTATTTCAGATGACTTTATTATCTGTTATAGTCATAACGTGAACAGTTAGGAAACGACTACATCTTAAAAGCATATTTTCTATATTTAGTTGTCAAAGACTCCTAAGGAAGATGAATCTCACATTTCACCTCTACAACCAGAGATTTTAATTGCTACACAAGAGATACTAAATATAAATGTTCTTTGCACCTTGTGAATATTATTTAGATTTTTTAACCATTATTTTCTTTAATTTTTATTTTACTTTATTCTTTTTTAAAAGTGTTATTTGTATTTGTGTAAAATAGTTGGGAAATAAATGGTATGTTTTCAAAACACCTAAAAAAATATATATCCTTCCCTATGATCTTTCAGTTTTGTATGTTAATGACAAATTCCCTCTTTTCCTTTAATTTTTAAATTTGCGTACAGCTGACACACAATGCGTATTAGTTTCAGGTATGCAACATGGTGGTTCATCTTCTCTAAATGTTATGTAGTGCTCACCACAAATATAGCTACCATCTGTCACCATACAATACTATTACAATATTCTTGACTATATTCCCTATGCTGTGCCTTTTATTCTGTGATTTAGTCATTCCATAACTGAAAGCCTGTACTCTGCTACTCCCCTTCATCCTTTTTGTCTATTCCCTGATGGTCCTCCCTTCTCTCTGAGAATCATCAGCTTGTTCTCTGTATTTATAGGCCTGATTCTGTTTTTGTTTATTCATTTGTTTTGTTTTTCAGATTCCACATATAAGTGAACTCATACAGCATATCCTGTTTCATTATACTGTTTTAAGTTCGGTTTTGTCCTCTGCTTTCTGATTGGGACTTCTTTTATATAAAATAATTTGGCCCAGACTTACCCCACTTCAAAAACTCAACTTTCATATTCTTCCAATTTTCCTTACCCCATCATACCTGTTATATGCTATGTAAATTTTAAAATGTCTATAAACATTCAAAAGTTTAAAAGGCTAATTATATGTAAACATCTTTAATCCTAGAAATATGCCAACCAAAATAAAATGTATTTTTTAAAAAATTTAAACTTGTTGAGAATTTAGAATAAAGGCATATACCTATCAGTCCAAAGGCATAATAAAATTTTGATGTCTGTTTCAAGTAGGGGTGAATTCTTTTCTTCTTTAGGAGAGCTAACTTACTGAAATCTGTAAGTGTCTTAAATAAATAACATCCCCATGGTTCCCAGCTTCTGCTATTATTGTTGTACCTCTTATTTTGAGTGACTGCCACATATCATAAAGTTGTCTGTGGCATGTTTCAGTTTTAAATGGGCAGAATTCTGATTATAAAGAAACTTTAGAATCTGCTTCAATGGATTAGTAAAATGAATAATACATTATTTCCTTATTATTCATTGAAAAGTTCGGGTAGCATCAAAGATATTCAGACTTGATGGCCAAACATTTAATAAAGAGAAGGAATAAATGGCAATACCTATGTCATGTTTCATTTTTTTCCCCCTCATGTGAAAGGCAGCAATGCTGGAATAACTCAACATTTAAATATAGTTTAAATAATAAGTAAAGGATCAGGTATTTTTATTTTTTAAAAATGTTAACTCGAGATTTTCCTTCTAAATATTAAGACTTCTTGATAAATTTATTTTTTTCATAAGTTTCAAAACAATTTAGATTAAATGTACTTCTAACATGTGAACTACGAAATTAAAAACAAGTTTATATCCTCATTTTAGGAGAGAACTTTATAAATTTGAGATTAAGGCCACTTGAGAAAGGATCTTGAAATCACCATTATTTTTGACCACTGCAATTTACTAAATTTCTGCAAGTTCAATCTGTAAAAAGTGACTATTAATACCATCATATAGTTACTTTGAGGATTATATCAGCTAACACATTATATTCACTATATCCATTATCATTATATCATGAGGATTATATTATGCTTAATAAAATGAATAGAAGTATGCATGGGGCAATATATCTATTATATAGTATTCAGATATGTATATGTAGTATTTAAGATGTACCTGATTCCAAGAAAGAGAAAATGTCACTCAAAAAATCTTTCATAATAATGAAGAAATTATTTTATATGACAGGTATACCATAAATGTAATTAACTCTTCAGGACTGCTACATTGCTGAAAAAACACCAGTTCTACCCAGAAATTGCCCATGACTTCTTGACTCCAAGGTTATCCCTAGGCAACTAGAGTCTCACAAACAGGAAGTGGATATACAGCTCCTAGTAAGGACATTGCCCAAGGAGTAAATCATGTATGACCATAAGGAACTTTGGGTAGGGAATCCTCTCAGGGAGCAGATAGGGTTCGTGGAGATAAGAGGATAAATCTGGTCAACAGATTTAATCCTAGAGCAGAGGATGAAGTCACCTACTTCTGAATCACACTGAGTAAAGCAGGAGACCTCAAGGAAAGCAAGGCCCTACTAGCAAGACAGTAGGGAAAGAAATGCATGTTGTACAGGTGAACTGTATATATAGAACTGTACCTAAAGAAGTGTATCTCTATTAAATAAAAGTATTTTGCATGTATTATTTTATTAAATGATATTTCATTTGTAATTTGAATTGCAGGAATATATCCTGATTTCTAATCTCAGTTCTATCTGTACATATTTTACTATATTCTGTGTTGGTGGTATGATTCCACATGTACTTTTCATTGCAGCCATATTAGCAACATAACAATTGTTTACCTTCCTCTAATGTTCTTTCAGAGAATTAGTCCTCTAAATTGTCAGATTAAGAAGTATTTCAGGGGGAGAAAATGGAGAATATTATACCTTTAAGTTTCATAATGCAAGATAAATCCTTCCAATTACTCATGGATTATTGAAAATTGATAGTTATTCCTTGGTCAAAGCCCTGATATTAACAGAGGCTCCAGGAGGAGGAATGAATAAAAACTCCTAAGAGCAAACGGAAAAGTATAGATTGTTTTGCAAGTGGTAATTTGCATATATTCTTAGAAATAAATGTGATTTAAAGAATCTCTACAGATTAATAGAGAACCTTTAATACAATATTTATTTAGAGATACATTAATTTCTAAATGATAAACTATGATAAATAAATGTTAATATTAATTTTCCTATATAGGGATCAACTCTCCCAAGGAAAAACTGAAGGAAAATAGATAAAAAAATATATGCGTAATTCTTGAATATGTTGCTTGACAAACTTTATAACTTCACAGAGGATTTCCCCAAATGAGTTAAGAAATACATTATTAGTTATTTGTGAAAGTGAGCTAATACATGGTCTAGATTAAAAAATAACAAAATCATAATACATATAATACAGCTATTATAATACAGAGAATAGTTTGTGGAAATTTAAGAAATTTAAGTTTTATTATAAAAATTATCAAAAACTCTTCATACTACTCCCTCCTCCATACTGTCTTTTGTTGTTCACAGAGTATAATAAAACAAATTACAAACTGTTATGTCATTTTCCTCATAAATATTTCAGCATGAAGCTGCATTAGACAAAGACATTCATATACTTCATGCCATAATCATACCTGGTATTATTAATATTAGTCTTTACTTTCAAGTAATACCCCAGTTCATATACATATTTTCCCTATTTTTCTCTAGTATGTCTCTTTATAGTTGTTTTATTTTTTTAAATCAAGGTCATGCTTTGGATTTGGGTATTATGTCATTTATTTAAGTTTTCCTTTTATTGCCACATCATAGTATTCATGCCACTGATTTGTTAAGAAAATGGATATTTCTAGGATAGTATGGCTGATTAATTTTTGTTGGTATCTACAAGTCTTTCCTCTATGCCCCATATTTTTTGTAATTTGATAATAAAATACAGTTTGATTAGATTATGGTTCAAGTGTTGATTCAATAACATTTCTTAAATTGTATTGTGTATTTCTTAGTGCATCATATTTAGAGTTATTAAAATATGCTCTTGTTGCCTTTAGTTATGGTAAGATTTTAGTTTCTCATAATATTAACATAACAAGTATAAATACTTCTTTGCTTTGACTTATCTCTACAGTATATTAAAATAAAATACCAATAGCAGTATATTCATAGTACTGCCAAATCTAGTTTCATTATTTCTTACTTTTTTCTGTTTTTTTTGGAACATGTTTTTCTGCCATCTATAAAAACAATTTTTGTTATATTTTGGTTTATCACTTCTTCGGTGTTCATTTTTGAAAATATAATCAAATACATTTATTTAATACAGGATCACTCATATCATTACTAGTGTTTTTCCACATTCTTTTTTATAGGTACAAAACAGTGTGTTAGGTGAATGCCTTATTATTGATTCAACCAGTCTCCTAAGGATTTATGTTGTCTGACTCAGCTTTTAACCACTACAAATAATACCACAATTAATAAAATTATGAATGTTCATTTTATATATTCCTGGTGTCTTTTTGGAATATATTCCTGAAACAGATCATGTATAAACACATATATAATTTTAATAAAAATGGAGTATAATTTATTTCTTTCTTTGAACGAACTCTTACTTTCTTTTATTCATTACCATATTGAAACATGAGTTTTTTCCCTCCTCAATTTTCTTAAGTTTTTAGATACTAGGGATATTAATCTTCTTTTGTGATATAATAAAGAAGTATTTATTTTAGTTTGAGAAATTTCTCAACAGTCCCAAGTTGTAAAATGATATACCCCTGTTTCCTTTTAGAACTCAGGGACACTCTCACACACACACACACACACACACACGTGTATGTTTGTTTACATATGTATGCAAGTGTATAATAGCAGTTGTGAATATATCCTCATACATTTATCATGATATAAACAGATTATTTTTTTTCCTATGACTATCCTGGAATCTTCCTAGCTTTTATTAAAAAGAGTATCCTACCTATAAAGTAAAGATAACTGTATCATATACTTTATTTCCAAATACATATATTTTTAAATTTCTGGGTCTTCTGTTTGGCCCTGTTTGTCTTTGCATTAATGCAAAGATTCTTTAAAATGTTTTAATATATGGTAGCTCCAAACCCCCCACAGTGGTTTTACTTTATAATACATCTGACCTTTTCTAATCCATTACCTTTTTATTATGTCACTAATTTCTTTCTTTTGCCAAAGTGCTTGGTTAATACTGTCAATAACAACAAAAAAATAAATAAATAGTGGTAGAGAGTAGACTTAAATTTTTTTCCCTATATTGGAAGGAATGACTCCAGAAAGTCATATTAGAAAGAGATAAATTCCCAAATTAAATGATTTTATTTTAAATTACTAATGGAATTTAATTATGTTAAATAATATTTGCATCTGTGGAGATAAACATTTGATTGATAAACAATTGATATTCCTCAACAGATCTACTGTTATGAAATATATCAGTGGATTTCTAATAGCAAATAACTATTGTTTTCTTAGAATAAGTCATAATAAGTAAAAGTATATTTTTAAAATATATTTTATACAATTTTCAAATTTAGTATTTTAATGACTAGTGATTTTAATTGTGCTAATTTCCAAATCAGTTCCATGTTTATTAGCAAAGTTTTAATAATTTTATAACCATATTTAACCTTTTAAGACACTTCTAGTATATAAAGAGACAATTCAAGTATTTAACTTTGACATTGTAAAGTGCTATAGGTCCTGGTGTGTAAAGTTTACTGATCATCTACATCTACTGGAGAGTTCGTTTTGCTCTACTTCTGGTATGTTTCTTTCTTTTCTTTTTTTTTTTTCTTTTTTAAGATATTTATTTATTTATTTTAGAGAGATAGAGAGAGCACGGTGCAGAGGGGCAGAGGGAGAGAGAGTTTCAAGAACACTCAATGCTGATTACTGGAGCCCTCTATTGGGCTCGATCCCAGGATCCCGAGTTCACAACACCAAGAGAAACTAAGAGTCCTTTGCTTAACTGACCACACCACCCAGGCACCCTGGTATGTTTCCTTTTATAACTACAGCCCCTTGGGAGCCAATTCCAGACCCATTTAATTAAAAACCCTTACTGTAAGATCAGACAAATACTGATCAGATTATTTAATTTGTGTTTTCTGCTATTCCTAACTATCAAGGCGTAGTCAAAGGCCAAAATCAAAATAATAGAAAAGAGCGTAAAAAGAAACAAACAAAAACCAAAAACCAAACCAAAACAAAAGCTTTTGATCTAATATATAGAGTTAATAATTTGACTCTGGGCATAAATTATCTGTCCTAGGACACTTCATTCTTAACATACAAGAAAATATAATATAATTCCAACAGGGTGTGGGTGTGTTTGGGTGTGTGTGCTTAATAGAAAATTATTTTTCATATAGTATCCTAAAAAAATTATCATTGGTCTTACTTTCCTCTCCTGTGGCAATAGGATGAAAAGTGAAAATAAAATCAGTTCTATTAAATTATCTCCAGTTTCATGGTGTTTAAAATTTGGGGGAAAAGAAGTAGAAATTATCGAGTCAATGGCTTATATTCCATACCTTTTATCATTAAATATAATTTCATAATAACATGGTTTTAATATTTTTCTGTTCTTAAAAATTATGTTTAAATATTTTTAAAAATTCATGACAAAATTTAACATGTGTGTTACAATAAGCCAGCTATTTTTCTCAATTAAAAAAAGAAAATCAGCTATCCTAAGAATTTTGTTTTTACAGAGGAATGTAGAATGTTTTATTTAAAAATCCAATGCTTTGGCCACTAAGTTCCTTCTTACAGTCAATTCCTTTTTATCATATAATTTCAGTCTACTTGATAACTTCAATAGATTGTTTCAATTATATTTAAAAAGAATTTATGAAACCCCAGAGTTAAAGATGAAAAAAAAAAGAACAGAATCAAAATGACATCTTTTATGTTTTATGCTTTGCTTTTTACATAACTGGTCAATATACTTAATTTATCTAAATTTGATTTAAACTTATCAATATTTATATGAGGTTTAATTTATATGCTATTTAATTTGATTCAATTTAACTATATTTAAAATTAAAATTTTATATTGCTGCAAATTAATCCATAGATAATGTAATTCCCTTAAATATAAGATCCTTTTTTAAAAACACATCTTTATTTTATATGCCACAAAGAAATTTATTTAAAGCTATCAAGTTGCTTATATATAATTCTAAAATGCCATTTACTTTGAACTTCATGATGTCAGATACTTTAAAATCTGAGGCATTTTCAGCATTACCCTGATCCCCAAACCAGGCAAAGAGCCCATCAAAAAGGAGAATTTCAGACCAATATCCCTGATGAACATGGATGCCAAGATTCTCAACAAGATCCTAGCTAATAGGATCCAACAGTACATTAAAAAGATTATTCACCATGACCAGGTGGGATTTATCCCTGGGATGCAAGGGTGGTTCAACATTCGCAAATCAATCAATGTGATAGAACAAATCAATAAGAGAAGAGAGAAGAACCACATGGTCCTCTCAATTGATGCAGAAAAAGCATTTGACAAAATTCAGCATCTGTTCCTGATTAAAACTCTCCAAAGTATAGGGATAGAAGGAACATTCCTCAATCTCATAAAATGCATCTATGAAAAGCCCACAGCGAATATCATTCTCAATG
>JAPYYM010001575.1:0-13306 GCA_028534135.1 Potos flavus
GGCACTTTCCATAATGCTATTGTAATGATTTAGGTGTTTTAGTAAATGATCTGGGTTTATTGAAATCTGTAAATGGATTTCAATTTGTGGATTTGGATTTTTATTCTCTTATGTATTATTATAATTTTAAATTTTCTTATCCTTTCAATTAGATTCCATAGACTTTGAACAGAGGAACCTCTTCTTATCTATCTTTGTAAAATTTCCATTTGGCTCTTCTTTATATTTTCTATTTCTTTGCTGAGAATTTCCATCTTCCTATTTGTTTCAAGAGTGCTTACCCTTATTTAGAGCATTTTTATAATAGCTGTTTCAAATACTCTATCATAAAATTTTAATTATATGTCATTTTGGTATTGGCTCCTAATGACTATCTTTTTCCACCTGAGTTGAGATTATACTGATTCTTTCAAAGCTGAGTAATTCTGGATTGCGTCCTGGACATTTTGAATATTATAGGGCCTGGGGTCTTATTGAAATCTTAGGGAGGATGTTGGTATTCTTCTTTTAGCAGATGATTGACCTGCTTGGGTTGAGGCTACGAACTTTGACCACACTTCTGGGTGTGAGGCTACCTTCAGTTCAGACAAGGGAATATTGAAGGGGTGAAAATTGGAAAGTCACTGCCAGTTCAGTGGTACTTCAAATTCTGAACTTCTTCTCTCATCCGCCTTCTACTACTTGCTTTGTCAAAGTGCTAAAATAGCTATTGCATTCTATCTAGATTTTATAGTTTTATTCAGTGGCTGAAACAAAGTGAATCGTGTTTATCTTACCCAGGACAGAACCTTACTAAGTCATTTAAAAAATGTATGTCCTCAATTTCTATAGAGCTTGACTAGAAGAAGTTATCATAAGAATACTTCTGAGAATAGTTCTGAGTGTCCAGCAAATTCCTTAAGATGTATCCTGATCCTTTAAAGGGTTTTAAATGCCCTGTGCCATAAATAAATAAATAAATACATACATACATACATACTAAATTAATTAAGTGCTCTGTACAAAGCAGCTGGGAAATGTGGAAAAAACATAAATTTTGGGGCGCCTGGGTGGCTCAGTGGGTTAAGCCTCTGCCTTCGGCTCAGGTCATGATCTCAGGGTCCTGGGATCGAGCCCCTCATCAGGCTTCCCCCTCTCTCTCTGCCTGCCTCTCTGCCTACTTGTGATCTCTCTCTCTGTGTCAAATAAATAAATAAAATCCTTAAAAAAAAAACATAAATTTTGAAATTTAGCAGTCCTAGATATGAATCTACATATTGTAGAATGGAAAATGGATTAATATGATGCTCACTGAGATGATTAAGGCATACCATATATGTAAATTCCCAGCATACATAAAATTAAAAAATGAACATTAATTCTACTTCCTTTTAGCATTTAGTATCAAAAAAAATTGCCTGAAGAAATTTTGATCAGATCATAAGAATTATGTAACTTGGACAGCCACCTGGGTGGCTCAGTTGGTTAAGCATCTGCCTTCAGCTCAGGTCATGATCCCAGGGTCCTGGGATCGAGTCCCATATCGGGCTCCTTGCTCAGCAGGGAGCCTGCTTCTCCCTCTGCCTGCTCTGCCTGCTGCTCCCCCTGCTTGTGGTCTCTCTCTCTCTCTGACAAATAAATAAATAAAATCTTAAAAAAACCAAGAATTATGTAACTTGCATTTTCCTTTATTCTTTGGCTCATAGGAGACTCAGAGCTAAGTGTAATAAGCAATCAGTATGTTCATTTGTGAATTAGGATATTTGCATTTGTACAATAACACAGCATTTTATTTTCCATTTTTTAATTTCAATATCCAAATTGTATGATGTGATTTTTTTTTTTTTAAGATTTTATTTATTTGAGAGAGAGAGAGAATGAAAGAGAACATGAGAGGGAGATGGTCAGAGGGAGAAGCAGACTCCCCATGGAGCTGGGAGCCCGATGTGGGACTTGATCCCAGGACTCCAGGATCATGATCTGAGCCGAAGGCAGTTGTTTAACCAACTAAGCCACCCAGGCGCCCTGTATGATGTGATTTTTATGGTAAAATATTTTAAGCTTTTTGGATGTAGATAGAACATAGCCATAAGAAATTAGTGTATACTGTTCCTTGTTCTTTAATTTACATGGTATTACTAAATGTTTTATAACCCTGGGACTCCTGGGTGGCTCAGTCGGTTAAGAGTCTGCTTTCGGCTCAGGTCATGATCCTGGGGTCCTGGGATGGAGCCCTGTGTCAGGCTCCCTACTCAGTGGGAAGTCAGCTTCTCCCTCTCCTCCTGCCCCTCCCTCTGCCAATGCTCTCTCTCTTGCTCATTCACTCTCTCACTCAAATAAATAAAAATCTAATAAAAATAAAAATAAATTAATGTTTTATATCCCTTAATTGAAAGTTTGCAGTTGTTTCCTTATAAATCACTTTGAATTAATATATAGTTATTTTAGAGTCATGAACACTTTGTCACAGAATAATCACATCCTATAACTGAAATTCATATTTTATAATTAGAGCTATCATTTTAAATCTCAAAACTGGCGTTGTTCCTATATATGACCCATTTTAAAAACATTTCATAAGATACTGATAACACCTGAAGAATATTTTTCTAACCAAATAAGATGAGGTGATAAGATGCAGTTGTATAATCTTCTTTCAAATGTTATTAGCATATTCATCACAGTTAACAGTATGCCTTTGTTAAACACTGTAGGAATTGGTTTATCGTCTAAAGACATTCAGAGTAAGCACACATTGCATTAAATGACTCTTATTTAAAGTGGGTTTGGTTAGATTTTGAAACAGTGAAGTGTCTCATGCTTCTAATGAAAGCTTTCTCTTTTTTCTTTTAGATTTTCCCTAGAAGGAGCCATTTTTAAACAGAGTGTTTTCTGATTTCAGGCCCAGGGTCTCCAGCTTGACTGATGCCCATATGTTTTTAAAAGAGTGGTATGATTATGTTGTGAGGCCGGATGTTTAAACAGTCTTGTTTGGTTTTAATTTTCAGGCTTACCTTCCCCAAGGCAACACAACTTCCTAACGATTGATTGAGAGCTCTTTCTGAAGGCTTAGAGTTTCCATAGTAATTCGGTTCATGGCAGGGCAGCAGAAAGCTGAGGCACCCACCTTACTAAATTTGAGGCAAAACTTTGCTTTTTAAAATAAGGTGGCCATGTAAACAGAGGAAACAAACAAAACAAAACAGAAACAGACTCACAAATATGGAGAACAAACTGGTTGTTGTGAGAGGGAAAGCAGTGGGGGGGGGGGCGAAAGAGGTGAACGGGATTAAGAGGTACAAAAGAAATCAATGAATGGATGGATGGATGAATGGACGGACAGATGGGTTGGCCAGCTTCAACCTGCTCAGATCTCTTTTGGACTTAAACGTGCATGTAATTTGCCACATCAAGTAAAATAGGAACAAAACCTTTTCTATGTAACAGAGAATTCTTGAAATTCAGTTAGAATCCTAGGACAAGGGGCACCTGGGTGGTTCAGTTGTTAGTCGTCTACCCAGGGTCCAGGGATCGAGCCCCACATCGGGCTCTCTTCTTGGCGGGAAGCCTGCTTTTCCCTCTCCCACTCCCCCTGCTTGTCTTCCCTCTAGGACAGCTTATTGACTTATTGCAGGACATGTCAGGAATCTACTTGTTTTCTTTTCATATTTTCTTACTCTTTGGCTGAAAAATACAAATACTCTTCGGCTTTAGGCAAAGATTACTGACTGTAGCTGGAAATTGGAAAAGCTAGATTAAAAGCTCCTCAAATTAACATCACAATTTTAAGATGGAGAACAATGCAAAATAAACAGGGAAAGTTCACAAAATAGGCGATTTATTAAGTAAATATGTGATTTTTTTTTTTTTAAAGATTTTATTTATTTGACAAAGAGACAGCGAAAGAAGGAACACAAGCAGGGGGAGTGCGAGAGAGAGAGCCAGGAGCCCAACACAGGGCTTGATCCCAGGACCTGACCTGAAGGCAGATGCTTAACGACTGAGCCACCCCGGGGCCCCAATATGTGATTATTTTAAATTATTCAACAGAAGAATGGTTGAAAAATATTCACAGTTAGTAGAAAGAAGAGGGTTACAGAGGACACCTGAATGGCTCCGCTGGTGAATCGTCTGCTTTCGGCTCGGGTCATCTTGGGATCCTGGGATGGAGTCCTGCATCAGGCTCCCTGCTCCACAGGTAGTCTGTCTCTCCCTCTCCCTCTGCCCCTCTCCTCTGCTCATTCTCTCTCTGTCTCTCTCTTTCTCTCTCTCTCTCTCAAATAAATAAATAAATAAAATCTTAAAAAAAAAAAAAAAAATGAAGGGCGTTACAGAACCCACATCCCAGACCAGCCTCACCCTGGCCTGGTGGGTCCTCCAGTCACACTGGGGTTGCAGTTCCCCAGGCCTGACATACTGCCTTCCAGAAGATTTCTCACCAGCTATTCCTTCTCTCCCCTTATTTTCTTCAACTTCCACCTTTAACATTACTTCTTGACCTCTGGGACTAGGTTGGACGTTGTTTGCTTTAGGCACTACTAGGTGGCTGCTAAAACAATAGTGGGAGGTAGGCAGGTTAGTTATTAACCTCATTCAGAGTAGAGAGAGGAGGACACTGAGGCCCAGGGCAATTCCGTGATTTACCCGAGATCACACAACTCCTAGAATGAGTGATACAACTTGACGAAACATCTTCTGAGGCTACTACAGCAAGTCTTTGAAATTAGCCAAATGGCTCTTCTCATTAACAGTACTTCCTAAATAAGGTCCTCGAAACTTCTAAAAAGAAACACATCTAAGGGGAGTTTTAAAAACGATTTTATTTATTTATTAGAGAGAGAGAGATCACAAGTGGGGGGCGTGGGGAGGGAGGGGTAGAGGGAGAGGCAGACTCCCTGCTGAGCAGGGAGCCCAATGGGGCCTTGATCTCAGGACCCTGAGTTCATGACTCGAGCCAAAGGCAGATGCTTAACCGACTGAACCATCCAGGTTCCCCTAAGGGGATTATTATAGTTGGAATCAACAGTTTATATTTGGGTTAGGAGCAAAATAATGATATCATAACGCATAACTGAAATATAAGTTTTCCAAAGAGTCAGGATAAGAGGAAGGGATTTAAGAGTGAGTGAGTGAGTACCTGTATATATAGTTAATTCATTAACATTGAACTCTTGGCCAACAGCACCCTAACCGTGTCTGAACGAAACTTACCTAATGCACACATAAGACACACCACAGCCTTCTAGCACCAGGAACACTAGACAGCGCCTCAGCACGATGCTTGAGGGCCATTTTATTTTTCTTTTAATTTATTTTTTATTTATTTATTTTTAAAGATTTTAATTATTTATTTGACAGAGAGAGAGAGATCACAAGTAGGCAGAGAGGCAGGCAGAAAGAGAGGGCGGAAAGCAGACTCCCTGCTGAGCAGAGAGCCGGATTCGGGGCTCGATCCCAGGACCCTGAGATCATGACCTGAGCTGAAGGCAGAGGCTTTAACCCACTGAGCCACCCAGGTGCCCCAAGGGCCATTTTAAATAGAGAAACCACCAACAAAAAGCACAAAATTGAAAACAAAACAAAACATGGCACTAAATAGACCACAAAAAGGATATTTATTTACAATGCGAGAGCTGAAACAAGAAGGCGGAGTGTCACTTTTCTTGACCTCAGCTGGGAATGTGCCCGTCAGACAACTCAAATTTGTTGCTGCTCTGTGCACAACTCACACTTGCTGCTGCTCTGTGCACATCCTCAAATGACCATGAAGGCATGGTGAGTATTGATTTTGGAAATCCAAATACATTTTTATAAGCAGATGAATTTGCAAATATGGAATCTACAAATAATGAGGATTGACTTTTTATCTAGCAGAAAGGCAAATGATTCCTATCCAATGGAACAGAACCCCATAGGTTATGATATGTGGTCCTGCTAGAATCAATTTTATACTTAAGACAGAAATCAATTAGATTGCCTATTTAAATCTAGTTTCTCAATTGCTCTTCGAACCGGTTTTAATATCCTACTGGTTCCCTCACTAGTTAACAAGTTAAATAGGGGGGCCTGGCTGGGTCAGTCAGTTAAGTGACCGACTCTTGGTTTTGGCTCAGGTCATGATCTCATGGGTCGTGAGATCCAGCCCCACATGGGGCTCTGCGCTCAGTGGGGAGTCGCTGGTTGATTCTCTCCTTCTGCCCTTCCCCCAACTCATGCATGCTCACTATCTAAAATAAATAAATGAATCTTAAAAAAAAACAAGTTAAATAAAATTTTTGACATGGCTTAATTTTTTAATTTATCTGAGAGTTATGTTTTTTTACAACTTGAAAATTGTACTATCTCCATTTTCAAAAACTAAGACACTGAGAAAATATACCCATAACTACTAAATGAGGAGATTGAACTATAAGAGTTCAAAGGTCCTTGCTTTCAGGTCTAAATTCTGCAATTTTAAGGGACTAAATGACTTCCAGAAGGAACAGGTAAGGGATAATTCAGAACTATTTAAACCGTATTGATTGCAGTAGAATTTGTTAAATATTTTCACTTTATTTTTATTTATTTATTTATTTTTTAAAGATTTTATTTTATTTATTTGACACAGAGAGAGAGATCACACTTAGGTAGAGAGGCAGGCAGAGAGAGAAGGGGAAGCAGGCTCCCCACCAAGCAGAGAGCCCGATGTAGGGCTCGATCCCAGGACCCTGAGACCATGACCTGAGGCGAAGGCAGAGTCTCAACCCACTGAGCCACCCAGGCACCCCAAATATTTTCACTTTAGTTAACATTTTCTAACCCTAATCTTTATGAGGACACTATCAGAAAAGAAAAAAATTCTCTTAAAGTCAAAATGGAAATAAGCTATCTAAATAATCTACAGAGAGTACCAAAGATAAGTCAAACCATTGTCTGGAAAAAGGTAACACTTCTTCAATCTTAATAATAGAGGTTATATTTAGTAGCATTAGAAACAATTGCCTATTTTTCATAGATTTTCTGCCATTTGTGATTTTAATAATTAGTTCATCATATAAATCTACTATAAAGTCCCCCATTGAATTAATGAAGGAAAATGAAATTACTTTGATTGGTTCTTTCTTTTAGTTTTAATTGCCAGGCAGCTTAGAGTGAAATTTGAAGCTCAACTATAATAACTATATAGTTTTTTAAGACCTGTGCCTTTGTAAGCCTTTTTCTCTTCCTAATCTTATTAATAATTTACAACTTACTTATAAATGGACTAACATAAATGCATTTGCAGTGTAGTATATATTCATTAATTGCAAAGTTACTACTGTTTATAATTTTCTCAGTCCTGACTTTTTACCTCCTATTTCTACTTTACTCTTTCATTTTACATGTCTTTTGTTGTCAGCCATACAATTCTGGAATTAGAAGGGAAAACATATTCTTCTTTTTTGTGGAAGGAGGCAGAATGTACACAGCAAAATAGCAAATAAAGGAAATAAATAAAGGAAAATGTTAGATTGTCTTTTGGAGAGAAAGAGAATGAGCCATTGTTTTCCTGCAGGCAGAACTACGTCTATGCCTTCTTCTATATGCAGGGTCATGGTTTTATTATCACAAACCAGGGGTGGCCTTGAAAGATAACTGGCTAATGGGGCACCTCGGTGGTGCAGCCGGTTAAGCCTCGACTCTTCATTTTGGGTCAGGTCATGATTTCAGGGTTGTGAGATCCAGCCCCGCATCAGGCTCCTCATTCAGCATGGAATGTGGAACCTGCTTATGGTTCTCCCTCTCCCTCTGCCCCTCCCTCCTGCCCCCGTTCACACTCTCTCTCTTGCTGAAAAAAAAATTTAAAAAATAGGTATCTGGCTCACTAGCTGATTATCTCTAGAAAAAGAGCTTCAGAACAACACCTTCTTGTCCTGGACATGATGAAAAATAGAAATCAAAAAGGCTCATCATTTTTTAGGGGGAGGGAGGTAAGATGCCTTATTTCTCAGGACTAACTTCACACACTGAGGCCAGAAAAATCAAATCCTAGATTATACTTTTTTTTTTTAAGATTTTATTAATTCGTCAAAGAGAAAGAGCACAAGCAGGGGAAATGGCAGGCAGAGGGAGAAGCAGGTTCTCCACTGAGCAAGGAGCCTGACATGGGCCGATCCTAGGACTCTGGGATCATGACCTGAGCCCCAGGCAGATGCTTAACGACTGAGCCACCCAGGTGCCCCTAAGATTTTATTTATTGATTTGTCAGAGAGAGAGAGAGAGAGAGAGAGAGATGCTTAACTGACTGAGCCACCCAGGCATCCCAAAACTTGACCTTTTAAAGAAGCAGCTAATGAAAGTAAGTTCATTTTATCTTATGTTGAACAGAATTTAGGTTGTGATTCAAACTATGCATGAAGTCTTAGAATGAATTGAGTCTGGACTTTGTTTTGGAGCAGTCAATGGAAGAAAATATACTCAATACCTACACTTGATCTTAGCCAAAAGGCCGAGAAGCGATTACTCAATACCTACAGCATGATTAAAAAGATGGTTCATCATTTTATTAATTAAAGCATTCTTTTAAAAATGCCTGCTATGTTATGATTCTTATCTCATTTCTTTAATTAACAAGTTTAATCTTCTTAAACTTTGTCAGATCCTCATTATCAATAACATTGGATGTCTTTGAAAAATTAGAGGGAACAAAGTAATAGTCTTTATTTCTCAGGACTAGTTTTAAAAAAAACAGACCTCAAGGAATTCTGGCATCATTTACTGGGACTTATAACTTCAGTTTTCTGTTTGCATTGTGTTCCCATTATTTTAGCAGATGGTTCCCATATCTAAAAATCAGGTAGGGATGACTGACCAAGTTGTAGATGCCATGGGCAAGGAAAGGCCATAGTGTTAACTATGTGGGAGTTTGAGCAGTCATTTCATTAGTGAATATTTTCATGGAATAATAAGTTTTGCTTCTTTACATGGTATCTTTCTGTGTGGCCAATAAACACAAGCCCTTCTGCAGTTGATGACAGTATCAAGTAGGGGGTGGGGATGCACAGGCTATGAGATAAGAGCTATGCAGGAGACAAATTGTTTCCCAGCCTCCTCCTAGAGGAAGTGGAAACCTTGGTAATGACTGGTTGATAATGGAGAGAAGGAAAAATAAAGACAATGAGAGTGAAAGAGAGATAGCATATGAAAAGCTCAGAGCTATGGCCCCAAAAATTGTTATTGCTGTTATGACAGGAAAACAGAATATCTGAGCTCAGCTCCAGATGTATTCAATACCTTTAAGCCACTCATTTCCATTGGGGACACTTACGGTTCTTTTCTGAAATGAAGGGTTGGGCTGCATGATCCTTAGGATTTCTTATGGTTCTAAATTCTGTAATTCTATGAGCTGAGAATATGCAATATTTCTAAGGGATGCTGGAGCATATCAGAACATTTGAGAATTGTAATAATCCTGATATTTTCTATGTCAGAAGAGATTGTAGCTGAGGGGTTTTTTTTTCCTAATATGTATTCATACATTTGGCACTTAACTGTTTCTTCTACCTTTAATTGAACTAATTAATTAACCCACAGGATGCCTTTATGTGGATTGGGAAAATGCTCCTCCAGTAGCTTAGCAAAAATAACAGGATTTTTTTTTTTTTTTTTTTGCAACGTAGGCACTCCTTCCATTGGTTAGCCAAAGACAAATTATCCCTCTCCTAGGCTCGTCACCTGAAAAGCTGTGGCCCTATGGTCAATAATCTCATTTGATTTTCTCCCAAATAACTTTTCAACATCTACGTGAAGTGAATATAAAACGATTAAGATGTCTAAATAGGTATGGGACACAAACACAAGTATTAGACAGGAAATCAGGTCAGCTGGGTACTTGGACATATGTGTTGAGAGAAGAGAATTCCAACCATTTAAAAACAAGTGGACACCAGGGATTGTATAGAATCGTTTGCTTGAGTCTAAAATTGAAGTGTATCTTGGTATCTTGTAAATTGACAGTATCATGTATATGCAACTTTATCATCATTTTAAAGATTTCTTGATTCCTAGAAACATACAAACTACCAAGACTGAATCATGAAAAAATAGAAATTCTGAACGGATCGATTACTAGTAAGCAGGTTGAATCAATCATTCAAAACCTCCCAACAAACAAAAGTCCAGGACCAGGTGGCTTCGCTGGTGAATTTTACCAAATATTTAAAGCATTAATACAGTCTTTCTCAAACTCTTCAAAAAAAACCCCCAAAAAACAGTTTCCTGAATTATGTAAGTAAATTGGTTAGGAATCTCAAAGTATGTGATTGAAATGTTTATAATTTCTACAACAGACACAATAGCTAACACTTCTTGAGTGGCTACTATGGACCAAGCAGATAAACTGAAGAATAGAAAGTCGCCCAGGGCCCCACAGCTCATCAGGACACAGCCACGATGTAAGTCCGAGCAATGCGATCCCGAGCGTCACCTTGCGCGGTGCTGCTTTTACCATCTGCAATTTGGCAACAGAAACAGTCAGGTTTGGTCTTTTTGTTTCGTTTTCATCTCATAATCAAGTAGACGTCATTTAAGAGCGTTACTTTTTTCAGTCCTCAATGTTTTAAGTTTATGGTGAAACCTCAGCACATTAAAAATGACAAAGAAGTTTATGTTAATCAAGAGGCTCTTTTCCGCCCTCTTTCTCCTCCCCTTCCATGAGCTAAGCTGAGTAGAGGAATTTCCAGAACCTGGTCATTCTGTACAAAGGCAGAGGCCCAGCACAAATGCACTCTTGAACTGAAACTGCAACTAAGTGGTTACATTTACAAATCCATAGGATAGAAGAAAGTATACAGTATAGCAGGCTGAGATTTCTTCTCAAGCATTTGACTCAAAGGTCAACCTTGGGTAATTAGGAAAAAAAGTATTACCCTGTTTTCAAAACAGAGAAACCAAAGGGACTGGATTTGCCTTTACAACTTACAACACGGCTGCTCGGCATGACTCTCATACTGTTAGAATAAAGAAATTAAATCCATCAAATAATTCATGTTTAAACGTTGCGTGGAGGAATTGGGTGAAGGGCACAACGGAGCTCTCTGTATTGTCTTTGCAACTTCCTGTAAATCTATAATTATTCCAAACTAAATTTCTTTTTTAAAGTTCCTTCAGTATGGGAAATGGGCTTTTAACCTTGGAAAGAATTACTGTTACATTCTTGAATTTAGCAGAAGAATAGGGAAAGGGATGTCTGCAGTCAGACCTTTGTCATTTTCAACAAGTGTATTTGTGTCTGTCCATGGAGCGTCCCTTCTTCCAAAGTGGAGGCAGCAAGTAGAAAAAATTGGTAGAATGATTGATAAAAAAAATACGCTCCTTCCTTTTCAAACTCAAGACTTGAAATCAGAAGCACTATAGGTAGGAAAACTATATTTTGTTTTTATTTAAATTTTTGCCCTAATGATAGAAATAATACATGTTCAGGGGCACCTGGGTGGTTCAGTCAGTTAAGCCTCTGCCTTTGGCTCAGGTCATGATCCTGGGACCCTCGCATGGGCTCCCTGCTCAGCGGGGAACCTGCTTCTCCCTCTCCCTCTGCCTGCTCCTCCCCCTGCTTGTGAGCTCTCTCTCACACACGCACTCTCTCTCTCATAAATAAATAAATAAATGATCTTTAAAAGAAAGAAATAATGCATGTTCACTAGAAAAATATGACAAAGATTGAAAGTCATAAATAAGTTAATTAAAATTTCCCACAATTTAAAAATGAACAATACTATTGATATTTTGATATATATCTTTTCATTTTATTCTACGTGTAAATAGTTTTAATTACGATTTGGGTCATACTCCATTTTTATTTACCTTTGCATTTGGCATATTATGAAATTTTTACCTTTACATTTGGCATATTATGAACTTTTCCCAAATCAAAAATAAGATTTTATTGGCTGCATATTATTGTATTATGTGGCTACATCATAATCTAGTTCATCATTTCATTATTATGTTGAATATTTAAGTTATTTTTAATTTTTCACTAATATAAATAATGGCACATAAAATTTTTCACTCATCAATCTTTCTGTCCATCTTTGTGTATTTTACATAAATTCTTAGAATTGGTACCATCAGGTCAAAGAGTTTTAGTGTTTTCAATCATATTGCCAAATTCTCCTGCAGAAAGGCTATCCTAACAAATACCCACCTGAACTTGAAATTCTGCTAGCAATGGCATCTGCCTTTGATTTCCTCAAAGTCTACTTTACCTGTTCAACCAACAGCTTTTTCATGAGACTAATACTAACTCACCCTAAGGTCAGCTATACTGACTAGGAAAGAACTTTTTTTTTTAAAGACTTTATTTATTGATTTGACAGAGAGAGACAGTGAGAGCAGGAACACATGCAAGGGGAGTGGGAGAGGGAGAAGCAGGCTTCCAGCCAAGCAGGGAGCCCGATGTGGGGCTTGATTCCAGGACCCTGGGATCATGACCTGAGCCGAAGCAGACAGACATGCTGTTGAGTTGTATAATTTCTTTTTGTATTTTGTTTTTTTTTTTTAAAGATTTTATTTATTTATTTGACAGAGAGAGAGAGATCACAAGTAGGCGGGGGGGGGGGGGAAGCAGGCTCCCCACTGAGCAGAGAGCCAGATGTGGGGCTCGATCCCAGGACCCTGAGATCATGACCTGAGCTGAAGGCAGAGGCTCAACCCACTGAGCCACCCAGGTGCCCCTTCTTTATGTATTTTGTATATTAACCCCTTATCAGGTATATGATTTGCAAATATTTTCTACTATTCAGCTTTTTCATTCTGTTGATTTTTTTCTCGGTGTCTTTTATTAAATTTTTATATTTGCAATATTTTCTTTTATTTTTTTAAGATTTTATTGTTTTTTAAATAATCTCTACACCCAGTGTGGCATTTGAACTCACAACTCCGAGATCAAGAGTCATATGCTCTTTTGACTGAGCCAGTCAGGCACCCCTCCTAAGTATCTTTTTAAAATGTTTTAAAAACAGGGGTTCCTGGGTGGTTCAATCAGTTAAGCAGTTAAGCGGCTGCCTTTGGCTCAGGTCGTGATCCAATCCCAGAGTCCGGGATCAAGCCCCGCATTGGCTCCCTGCTCAGTGAGGAATAAAAAAAAATATTTTAAAAACAGATTCTATTTTGTAGGTTGAAGGGCAAGGACTGAAATTCTGAATGTGTAACAAACTCCATGGACCACTCTGAGTCCCAGTTATTTGACTTTTTTTTTTTTAAAGATTTTTATTTATTTATTTGAGGGGAGAGAGAGAGTGAGAGAGAGCATGAGAGAGGAGAAGTTCAGAGAGAGAAGCAGACTCCCAGTGGAGCTGGGAGCCCGATG